>JAADVD010000065.1:0-98728 GCA_023334535.1 Pythium vanterpoolii
CATGAGTCACTCTCCTCATCGGGGTTCCAAGTGTTACTCGCACCAGCTATGTCCGATTGCAACCAAGCCGAGATGGAGGAGTACGATTACAGCCGAGAGGCTTTGCGTATTGGCGTCGAGAAACTCAACGCCTTATCAGATCCGACCGACTGTGCGATACGCGCACTTTTGTTTGCACTAAATGATCAGTTTAGTGCGTACGGGATCGAAACCAGTGCGCAGCGGATGAGCTTCTTTCTCGGATCGGAGGACACGATCGACAATCCAAACCGGAAGCTCTTGGAGAGATATCTGGGAGATCCAAGCGATAAGGACGTGACGACGGATCGTGTTGAAGCTGATACTCAGCCTACATGTTGCTTCCTCTCGAAGAGAGATCCAGCCTATACCGACTTCGGGCACTTCTTCTCAGCTACCTTTGGGACAAAGCGCCTCGCAGAACTGAGGCGAGCGGCAGATGAAATCCGCCAGATTAGTGAAATCGTCATGTCGGCACAAACGCGGTTGAAGTCGCTTCAAAAAATTATGACGGACTTCAAATCAGTGACGGCAATGAAGGACGAGATCGCCGAGTTTACAGCTGACGCGAGCAAAAAAGATCGCTTGTTCGGTAGTTCCACCGTTCTGATGAAGGAAGAGAGGAAACGAAGGCAGTTCGCGAAAGAATATCCGCTCAAGTTGGCCGGACTGCGTCGCGAGGTCCAAAAGTGGGCCGAGAACGAAAGCGGTGACTACGATCTCGACGTTCTTGGTGAAGAAATGAAACGTCTCCTTCTCGAAATGTTGAATACCGAAACGAACTTGATGCACCTCGACCTCGGCGTTCTCAATCCATCTCGGCCGTCAGCGAGACGTGCATCGAAAACGGCCGCCGGCATCGCATTTGCAACAACTGCACTTGTGCCTGGTGCGAGCGGGCGGCATCAACCTGGTCATCCAAACCAAGAATCGCCGTCGGCTGCTGCCCCGCGCGTCCGTCCAACCTCGGCGCTTGCTCGTGATGGAAGTACCAAGAAACGCATTGGCGCCGACTAGTTCATGCGGAAGCAGTTGAACGAAGAGAAGCCATTCGCTTCCACTCAAACCACGCTAGCAATCTCTCGCCTCGTAGTTTCAATCACCCATCTCTTTCTATTTAGGCACGATGAAGATTCTGCTTCTGCTGTTGCTGATACTTCTGGTACTTGCTCGTGAGCTCCCAGCCAAGACCGGTGAAGACGATTGCGACGCCGATCCACGACATGGTCGTGAGCTGGTGGCCGTACCACACTACCGAGAACAGAATCGTGAAAAACTTGCGTGTCGTCGTAATGGTCGTGCACGTAAGCGCCGAGAACTGCTGGATCGTAAAGTAGATAAAGTTCTGCCCGAGCGCACTGCAGACCGAGAAGTAAAAGACCGAGTTGAGGATCGCCGGGTTCTCCACGCAGAAGAGAAATCCCGAGTACGCTTGGCCCGTGAGGAGTGCGCCGGCGCCGGTGTAGATCACGGCCCAGAGGTTCGTGTAGAACATTTGCTGGTGCACCGACGGACGCAATAGCGCGGCGATCTCTTCTTGCTTGGGACCCGAGATGCCGTCCATCGTGAGCGAGAGGAAGAGCAGGAAGAGCCCGTACGTGCTGTTTTCCTGGGCCGCGTGCTTGGCCGAGGCCTTGCCCAGCTGGAACACGGCAATGCCCGTGGTGATGAGGAGCACGCAAATGTAGTCGCGCACGGTGTACTTTTTACGACGAATGAGAACGCCCATGAGCATGACCGGGATCATTTTGCACGATTTGCCGAGCGCTTGGGTCGGGTAGCTCACGTGCTTGAGCGCTTCGTTGCTGCAGAGCATGGCGCCCAAGTACGCAAATGACGTGACTGCGAACGGCTTTAGTGGCATGGTTGGTCGCTGCGGTTTCCACACAAAGGTTGCTGGAAGAAAGAGCGAGAGTGAGCGCGTCAGAAATTTACGGGTCGCTTCGAGGGTGATTCAGTCATCGTACCCGAGTATGCGACGAGTGCATTCGTGACGCACTGCACGAAGAGCATAAAGAGCGTCGCCGTGAACTTGTCGCCATCGGGCGTGCGGTACGTAAAACTGGTTGGTGGGTATACACAACGTCAGTGCCTGACTCTTGAACATGGGTTTGTGGGGACTCACATTTTCTCTTGAAAGATGCCGTAGGACAAGTAGCAAATGTAGATGCCGCCGATACAGATGAGCAGGTTGAGGATGCTCGAGTCGCCAGCACCGGCCGCGGCAGTGCGCGGCTTGACGGCCATGATGGTAAGATGCACGTGGTGTCAAATGCTAAACTGAATGGAGATCTTCGTTTGGTGACGTCGCATTCGCGGGATGCAGCCACGTGGAGCGGACAAGAGCGGATCCGCTACTGAGCGGACACGCGTTTGATGGTACCATAAATCAGTACACAAAAGAAAAGCACTTTTTAGATTGATTTGAGTGTAGCCATTTTGGAGATAAAGTGAGACGGTCACATACGCTGCACAACACGCACAGAATGGACGGACGCCAGTACAGTAACGTTAGCGGGAGATTGATCACAAGCTCTTGGAGTAGAGCTCATGGCGGATCGCTGCGCTGCGTTCTTCGAGTCGCTTCGAGTTGGGTGGGTCCACACGCATGGTGTAATTGTACCGTCTCCGGAAATCTTTCTTCTCTGTGAGCGACCGCAGTGCAAAATAGTACTTGGCGTAGACTGACGCCGAGATATAGAGGTCCCACTGGATATGGTGGAGAAAAAGCCGCTCGAGACGGTTAATCGAGTGGAGTGGATACTGCGGATATATGCAGCTGATCTCGACGTTCCACGAGCTCAGATCTTGCCAAACCTATTGAGTACAAAAAGACAGTGCACCGTGAGACTCACACCCAATACAGTCCTCCTAAATATCTAATGCGTACCTTGGAGGCAAGCAAGAGCCCACAGAGGACTATGGGTTTCCACGTCCGCGCCAATAGCGGCACGCCGGCTTGCTCCATGAGCCGCTCAATGTAAATGAGACACACGATCGCACACTCGGCCGAGAGCTGGGCTTTGTTGAACAGATTTTTACAAAACCGAAAGATTTCATCGACGGTCGGCACGTGGCTCTTGGCGTTGACTTTTTCCATGACGTAGCTGGTCATGGGATGCACGCGCGGCAATCGGATGAAGGTGTACTTGTACTGCGGCGTCACAAAATGCTCTTCCTGAAAGAGCTCGTCGACGGGGAGATCTACGAGCTTGGGCGACGCCGTGCTTTCAGGACCTCCGTTTAACCTCGTGTTGTTAGTCGTGATCCCTTCAAACGACGGCATAAGTTTCTTGTCCTCTTCATCATTGTCATCTCGTTCATCTTCTTCTTCTTCAATAGTCGATTGACCGCGAAGAGACATGCCCACAGAAGCAGCGGTGCTAGACGATGCGGCCAGCAGTGTTGACGACGTTGGCGCGACTTGTGGACCGCCATTGATCGATAACGCACCGCCAGACCCACGCTGCTGTTCGCGCACACGTTTCTCGCACCGTCGAATGTGCTGGTAGAGGACCACACTGGTGCGCCGTAAAAAGTCGTCGTAATTCGGCTGTACGACCGACGACACAGACGTCGGCAAGCCCTCGGAGCTTGCGAGCCGGTCGTCGGGCTTGCGGTACCGCAGTTGCGCGGCGTCCGAGAGCTTGGGGGTAAACACGGTGTGCGTGGGCTGGAACGACCCGTCGAGAGGCCCAAAGCGCACGCGTTTGCCGTCGGTGCCGTTGGTGCCATTGTCGTCTTCGTCCTCCATGGATGACGGCAGCAGCGGCGAGATTGACATGCTCATGGCGCCTTCTTGCTGGCGACGCGTTGTGGCGTGGACCATTGCGAGCGTGGCAGGGGAGAGATGAGGAGGAGAAGGACGAGAGGGCAGGAAGTGGTAGCGGAGACGGTGTCTTGGAACAGAAGATGTGGAACCTATTCGAAGGCCATTATCATAAAGGGCACAGAAACGAGGGAATCAGTGAAAAACCACTTCAAAAAAGATTCGTGACTTCCTGGTCGTCAATTGGTTTGACGAGCAGCTACAAATCGATTGGATTGGTTGAAATAGTAATCTAATAAAAACCAATGATAAAGAGGAAGGCAGTCGCTGGCTGCAGATGGAGCTTCCGATCGGCATTGGCCCACAACGCTTAGAAAAGGTGCCCGACCATCCACCGACGCCATCTCCTCCTCTTCATCTCCTGCTTCCCCCTATCGCTCTGCGCTACTGCATCATCACCATGGAGAATGTTGCGTCGCGCTTTGGCCAGCGGCTCGCGCACACGGAGAAAAAGTACCGCGACCAAGCGCTGAAAAAGCTCTCGGCTTATCTCACCAAGCGCACCGAATGGTCGGCGCTCGAGTGGGACAAGCTCTGGAAAGCGCTGTTCTACTGCATGTGGATGAGCGACAAGCGCGCTGTTCAAGACGAGCTTTCTACGAACCTCGCGCGCCTCGTGCACGCGATTCCATCGGTTGACGATGCGCTCGGGTTTTGCCACAGCTTTTTCCGGACCATGCACCGCGAGTGGCACGGCATTGATGGTCTGCGGCTCGATAAATTCTACGCGCTGATCCGGAAATTTGTCCATGAGACGCTCTTGCTCTTGCGCAATCACGACTGGGAGCGTGCGCTCGTCGAGCGCGTGGTCTCGATTCTCTCGAGCGAGATTATGAGCCAACTGCCGAACGGCTTGCGGCTCCACACGACCGACCTCTTTTTGACCGAGTTGCACGGCGCTGCTGGAGATTCAGTGGATACCGAGACGTTTCTGCTCTTGCTCGAACCGTTCTTTACGCTCTTGAGCTCCGAGTACGACAAGACCGTATTCAAGCGCGTGCGCGAGCTGGTGTTTTTGCCTATGCTGTCCACTTATAAATTTGGTCCGCAATCGCCCGCGAAGAAAAAGAAGAAAACCAAAAAGACCGAGAGTGAAGAAAACGACACCGACAAGGAAGAGGACGAAGAAGAAGAAGAAGAGGAACCTAAGGTCTTTGACGAAGTCGAGTTGCCGTTTGTGCAGCACCGCATTTTTTCAATCGCGTCGGCTGAGTACGATTTTCGGAGTTTCTCTCCTATTCTGGAAATTTTGGGTTGACTAACCTAATGTCTATGATAGTGATACCGCCGAGCGGAACCGCAGTGTGCTCTACGAATTGTATTCGCACTTTTTTAAAGTCACGAAAATCGATTCGCTCAAGGCGACGCAGGATGGGATACCCATGCCCAAGAAAAAAGCCGTGACCAAAAAGCGAAAGCAGCCCGACGCCGAGATTCTACCCGTGGACGACGGCGAGAAGAAAAAGAAGAAAAACAAGAAACGAAAAAAGACCAAACAAAGCGATGACGCGGGGATGGCGAATGCTGAAGCTGAACCTGAAGCCGATGAGCCAGACGCTGAAGCTGAAGAGCTGGAGTCACAGGCTATGACCCCGGAGAAGAGATCTAAGAAGTATGCGGAGACTAGCAAGACGCCGGTGAACACGCCAGTGAAGAATGCTGAAGTGGTGGTGGAGACGCCGACGAAAAAATCCAAGAAGAATGCCAAGGCGGTGGTGGACGATGTGATCATGGAGGCCGCGAAAACACTGAACGCGTCGACGGCTGAGAGCGTGAAAAAGGCGAAAAAGGACAAGAAGAAAAAGGCTGGGGAGGTGAAGGTGGTTGAGGAGATCGAAGTGGTGGAGGTAGAGATATCCAAAAAGAACAAGAAGAAGGTCAAGGCGGAAGACGTGAAGGCGTTGAAGAAGCAAGTGGAAGATGAGGTCGCCGCGGTGCTCGAGCAAGTGGCGGTGTCAAAGAAGCTGAAGAAGAAGGACAAGAAGAAGGCTGAAGTTGACGCTGACGTAGACGCGGACGCTGAAGCGGCCAAGGCGACGTTGTCCAAAAAGGACAAGAAGCCAAAGAAAGAGGTCATCCCGCCTAAGCCAAAAGAGACCAAAGCGGAGACGGTTGTCCGCAGCGGCATGAAGTTTCGTCGGTGTGGCGGCTGCGGTGGCATTGGCAAAGGTCTTGTGCCCGTGGGCAAAGACTGCTGCCGCCATTGCGACCGCACGGGTCAGCTCAAGAAGAAGGCCATGGTCGCCGACAAGAAAAAGCGCAAAGCCGACGTGCTCGCGGCGGCGGCTGCGGCCGCAGCGTCGGTGGACGACGAGGTCGTGTCCAAGAAAGTGACGTTTGGCAAGAACCGCGCGCTCGCGCATGAGCTATCGGTCAAGCGCTTGAAGGCGTCCAAGACGGTGGTCAAAGAACTCACGAGCGACATCAAAGGCGTGCTCAAGGCCGGCGCGAGTCCGTCGGCAACAATCGTGACCAAGACCAAGACCAAGTCGAAGAAGCGAATGACAGCGGCCGACTTTTTCTGAGGTGACACGTGCTGCTGGATGCCTACATAGAAATTGCAATAGATTTTGTGTGTGTATTTTGTCATTTTACTCGATCTTGATATGCCGACCCGCTCGTCTCCCCCGGTTCGTTAGTTTGTCTCCTTTCGATCTGCATCACTCGGTAGGAACAGCTCCGCCATTGTCTCCACATCGAGACGATCGTCGATGGGCTCGTATTCTTCGAGTGGGCCAATGAATCTCGCTGGTATTTCTCGTGTAGACGCTGATACAGCTACACGAGCAGCCGTCAATTCGTACCACTGGACTCGAACATCTTTTGGGCAGCCAAAATTAATCCATTTCTTGAACGACGGCGCAACGTACGTATCGATCGTGCTAATTTGCGCGCCGTGTTGCAGCAGTAGAGCCGCTAGTTCCGTGTGGCCAAATGCAAACGCGTAAACGAGCGACGGTCCGTCGTTCCAATGGAACGTCACGATCTGTTCACCGCCACGCGTGATCATGTACTTCACGACCCTTGTCAGCCGGCGGATGCACGCCACTTGAAACGCCTGCGCAAACTGGAACGCAAATGCATTTGCGTCGGCGCCACTGCGTCCGTTTTCTTTGATGCCGTTCCACTGCGAGAGAAGGCGGATCGCCATGTCTTCGAGTCCTCGTGAGATCGCTCGGTCAATTGCGACTTCCAAAAAGTCCGTAAACTGAATGTCGCTTGTATTCGAGCTTCCGGTACGGGCGAAGCAAGTGGCTTTCGGCGAGAGGAGCGATTCGACGATATCAATACGGTTCCACTGCACGGCTGTTAGAAATGCGCGACGAAGCACGGCGTACGAGGACGACTGGCGAATCATGCCGGGTAGACGCAGCCTCGTTAACAGCTCGAGGACGTTCTGGTCTCCAACCTCACAGGCAAACTCTAGCAGCGAGGACTTGGGGAACGACCACGTTCGGAGCGTCGTCCGCACGACGGCGTTTCGCTCGGTTGCAGAGAGGAGCCGAGCATATTTTCCGGTATTCTTAATCGGAGCTCGCACCGTACGGCGGTGGAACCCGGACGCGAAGAGGTACTGTGCTTGCTGGAAGAGCGACTTGGTCAGCTGCCGTTTTTCGTGCAACGGCATGCGTGTCGCGACAAACGAGAACCACCCCGGGAGGGCAAACCAGTCGCTGAGAGACGCGATCGTGAAGCGACACGCATACGGATGAGTCTTGGCTTCGTCCGAGTGGTCGACACTGACGTCGGCGTCTGCGCCAGCTTCCACAAGTAAAGTTGCGACGGCGAGTCGCCCAAACGCAAACGCGTACAGCAGCGCAGTGTATCCATCACCGTCTTTTGCATTGAGGGTGGCGGCACCCGCCGCTGTGGCGAGCATTTCCTTAACGAGATCCTCGTCCCCAAAGATCGATGCATACTGCAGCAGTGTACGCTGGTACTGGATGCACGTGAGACTGAAGAGCGATGCGTTCGGTCCGGGCTCGAGTCCTTGGAACACACTAACAATCCAGCGGACGACACGGAAAGCTGCACTTCTGGCCGCGAGAAACAGTACAAACTCACCACCTGCTGAGTAGAAGAGGTCGCGGGAACTGTCAATGTCGAAGAGTGCCATCAAAATGGCGACGTGGTTCAGCGTGGCGGCATAGAGGTGTGCGTTGTATCCACGCGCACAGCGGACACACAGCGACGCGCCAGCTTGTAACAACTGTGTAACGACCTGCTCATGCCCATAAATGACCGCAAGATGCAGTGGCGTCCGTCCTTTTGCGTCGACGGAATCGATTCGAGTCTTGTCGTTAAGGTGACGAACAAGTAGGCGGCAGATGCCGGTATCGCCATTCATTGCAACGAGATGCAGTGGTGTTTGCTTCAGTTCATCCTCGGCATCGATGTCGAATGAGCAGGTCCTTACAAGCTGCACCACAATGCTGACTTCGAGGCTTTGGGCAGCATAGTGCAGCGCTGATTTTTGCCCCCACATAGACTTCCGGCAAGATAACGCGTCGCCATGTTGGTCTAGAATGCGTGCACAGACGCCCCAGAATTTTTTCTCGTGACCCGAACGCTTGGCGGTCGTGGCCGCGATCGAGGCCGCCGCCATCAGCATTTGGTGTAACAAGTTCTCGTTGAGACAGCTCCGTGCATTTCTCGAGTCCAATAGCAATTGCATCACGTGCTCGGCTTCGAGAAGTCGCTGGCCGTGGGATCTGAGGAACGAGGAGAAACGACGCCAATGCGATTTGAAATTGTCGCTGGCGACGTGGAACTGTGAGAGGAAGGCCTCCGTCAGTGACAAGGAGAACGTCGCGCCGTGATTCAAAAGCAAGTTGACGCATGCACACTGAGCGGTCTGCAGTGCATGAAGCATCGCTGACTGACCTTGTTCATTGACAAAGTTGGCGTCGGCCCCTACGGTGAGAAGCGTCTCGGTTGTCTTCAAATTGCAGGGTGGTTTCTGAGCAATGCAAGCCACTAACGCTTTACTCAGCAACATGACACGAGCTGGTTCGTCTGCCTCGAGAGTTCGACGTGGCATTACCGCTGTGAGGCAGCGTACGATTGTGACACCAAATGCGTCCTGGCGTTGCGCTGCGACCATGAGTGGCGTCTCGCCCGCAATGTTTTCCGCCTCCAAATCAGCGCCCGCCTCGAGCAAGAGTCGCACTAGTACTGGGTTCCCACGCGCACAAGCCAAGTGCAGAAGCGAGTTGGCTTCGGGCGTTCGCATTTCCAACATCCATAGATGGATGAATGCCTGGATAGCGTAGGCACCCAGACGACTGTGCGGTGTGTCGTAGCAACTCATCGCACTCAGATTCTTCCACTTGCAAGTCGATGACGGCGAAAACCAACTCGTCGAGCTCGTGATCGAACGGTAGTGGATCTGTGGTCGCAAGTATCGTGTGATGTCCAGCGCGTCGCCGAGATCTTTTGTGTGCAGTGCAAGAAAGAGGAACGACTTGAGCGCCTCATGCCGAGCGGCATACCGAATGGGACACGGGAGCGTTGGCATCTCGGACAAGCGTAGATTTGGTTCCACGCCCAGCCGAACAAAGAAGCGAAGTACTGGCACTTGATCCGCCATGGCTGCACGATGCATGACCATACAGCAGCTCGCCGCGCGGACCACGATGGGCTTCCACGGATTGAGCGGATCGGCAAAGAACTTCTCGTTTGCGAGAAATACGTCGTCAAAAACTGCCCACAGCCCATACTGGGAACAGATAATAAATGTTGCGAGCACGTGATCAAACGAAAGCACCGAAAAGAATCGATCTGAGTTTCGTGCAAATGGCGAGATGGCACGGAGTAACTCGTGCGTGCGCGCAAGGAGTCGTCGTTTGTCGCGCCGTCGACGGGCCTGGAGCGGTTCTTTCGGAAAGATTTCCACAACTCTTTTGTTATCGGTAGTAATCAATCCTGGGGCTTGCCTCTTGTCTGAGAAGCTAATGCCCTCGACTGCCGTTGCGAGCGTGAAAAAGTCGGGACGAGCATTTGCCTTGATCAGAGTGAGAACACCGTCGATAAAATGACCGGACGCACAGCAGTTGAGAGCACTTTGGAGATCCTCGCCGGTATCCAGTACATTGTAGCCTCCGCCATCATCATCTGCACCGCCAGTTGAGAGCAAATAGCGGACCATATCCACTCGCGTTGTCGAGCATGCCGCGACAAGTAGACTCTTTTTCGGCTTGTTTTCTTGCCTGGAAAAGTACCTTGGAAAGTTAAACTGCACCAGCGATGCAAAGTAGCGCACGACGTCGAGACGTCCACACAAGACAGCAACATGAATAGTCGTGTCGGCATACCACTCACGTCGCCAATGCGACATTGGTGAAGCCTCGCCCGTTGGTGCAAACTGAGTCGTGGAGATTGTCATGCCGGCCTTCACCAGTAGCTTCACCATACTGGTGTAGCCCAAGCCTGCGGCGTAGTGGAGAAGCGGTACTTTAGCATTGATACTCACTTCCAAGTGGTGAACGAAGTTGATTGCGACGCGACCAGGGTGGAACTCTCCACGCATGGGGGATTCCGTGGGTCGAGAGGTCTTCTCACTGCAAAAGAAGACGTTTTTTAGCGATTGTGGCATTGCTTCATGGACGCGTAGCCGAACATAATTATTTCGATTCGAGTGGGGTACCACGTCCAACGGTTTTGTTCCAAGAACAAGCAGCTTCGCTGCTGTCTCAGTGTGCCCATGTGTTAGTGCGAAGAACAATGCACCGCGGTACGAGCCGTGGTGATATAGTCGGCAGTTCACATTCATGCCAGCAGCCACGAGTGCTGTCACGACACTGGACTGCCCAGCGGCGGCCGCGAGATGCAACGCGTTCATCTGGTCGGAAGTTGGCGCGTTTGGTAGTACGACTTGCTGCGCGAGCAACAACTTGGCGAGGTCCCAGTAGCCCAGCAAGCACGCTAGATACACGTCATTGCGGGTCACTAGACTGCTGCCAGCACTTCCACTAGGTGTTTTCGAGTCGATGGCTTGGCGAGCAATCGTCATCGCAATGCGATTGAGTGCCTCCCATTCGTGACGCTTCTGGGCACGCGCGATGCCGGATACCTCGGACAGCGACGCAAACGGCGCGGTCGAACTCGCGATCAGTAGCGCGAACGTCAGCGGCGAAGCAATGGCCACCACTTCGTTGTCGATAAGCTCTTTGCCGGGACCAAAAGTGGGCACTCTCTTTAGCGCTTGTTTATTGCACGTGAATTTCTTCTCGACAATGAGATCGATGCCAAACGCGGTGGTAACGCCACGCTGTAGCGTGCACACAGCGCATGGGTCGGCACCACGATTCAACAAAAGTTCCACCATGGCTGCACTCCTGGATCGAATGGCAAAGAACAGCGGCCCTTCATCGTGCTTGGTTGTCAGCTCGTGCACATTGACATTCGCGTGGCGACCAAGCAGGAGCTTGGAGCACGAGAGATGATTACCAAGTGCTGCAAAATGCAACGGCGAAAAGGAATTTTTGGGAAAGTAGTCGCACTGTGCACCAGCTTCCACGAGTACATCAAGCATCGATAAGTGGCCATACCACGCCGCGCACGCGAGCGGCGTTTCACCATTGCATTCGTTCGGCAAGTCCACATTGGCGCCGATTTGAAGAAGTGTGCGAAGCAATGCGAGTTCTGACGAATCGGCATCCTCACCGCGATTGGTCTTCGCGTGGCAAACGCGCTTACACTCTCGAAGAAGCGCGGACTCAGACGTGATAGGATGCGCGAGATTCACTTCGTATTTTAAGCTGGAAAGAGACTTACACACATCGATCGCGAAAGCCATGTTTGTCTCCGCAATCTCGACTGCAATGTGGTATAGTGGTGGTGGATGCAGTTTCGCTCGTTTGATGTGTGCACAAGAGTTCGACATCATCGCCGAGACGAGAAGATGCAGGATCTCGAGGCGCTCTTGATATCCTTCGATTCGCTGTTTGGAACTGCGAAGAAGAGTCTCCACAGGCGAATCATGTTCGAATCGAACATACCCGCGCTCTGACAGGCATTGACGACCACTGCCACTAGAACCATCTTCTCGCTTGTCGTACACTCCGAGGAGATGCTTTCTAGTTAAGGGCGGGACAAGACGTTCGAAGCAAGACACGCTGGCGTCAGCTCCAGCATGGGCAAGAGCTTTGCAGATGGCAAGGTTGGCGTGAGCACTCGCGTAATGAAGAGGTGTGAAGCCATGCATATCTTGGAGGTTCACCACGCGATCGTGGCCCTGCATCTCCTTGATGGCTGCAATGAGTATCATGGTCAGCTGCGTGTGGTTGCGCTCGGCAGCCAAATGCAGCGCTGTCTTCCCGACACAGTCTTGAGAGTCGAGCGAGCCCGGAAACTTGTGAACAAGGCATTTCGCGATGCGCTCGTGTCCCTTTTCTGAGGCAATGTGTAAGGGGAGTTGCTGGCGTTGGTCAACGATATACCCATCCGCCCCGAGCTTAAGAAATAAATCAACAATTGCAGTATGGCCCTGTTCCGTCGCTTCGTGAAGACCGGTCCGACCCAACTCCTCGAGCTGGACATTGATATACTGGGCGGTTGCACGCTTGTCCAAGTTGATCAAGTGCTGAACACGGAGAAGGTTTCCATCTCGGCAAGCTTGGAACAGATCACCATAAACGCGTTGTTCCAAGGTGAGGCAGCTCGCGCGGTCATAGTTGTCGAGCTGCGTTAGCGCAGCCACAGGAGATCGGTCCCATAGCAGATCGATCACTTGCCGCATGCGCGAGTATCGATCACTTGACGCTAAAAAGTTTTTGTCTTGCACACATCTGGACGACCCAGCCGCTGTCGATGCGTTCCACCGTAGTGGTGGTCGTTTATGCGACAACGCGCTTTGCCTCATGTGCTTTGCGGCTGCTTCGAGCGCGCAATAGAGAGGAGATTTGCCTTCGTGGTTGAGCCGTCCTGGAGCAGCACCTTCTCGGAGTAGCGCACTGACCTCTTTCAATCTGGCATGTCTTGCAGCGTGATGCAGTGGTGTGTCACCTATCATATCGACAACGTTGCGAAGCACTCGCTCTTTGAGGAGCAGTTCAATGAGATTGCTGTGACCGTGTTCGGCAGCATCATGGAGGAGAGTACGGCCGATGACATCTCGGCGATTCAGCGCGATGAGATCCGTACTTGTTCCATGCACATGATGATACATGTGTTCGAAGTTGCTCTCTGAGGCACTGACTTCAAACTCATACTCGGAAAGGTAGGCAACATCGGCACGCAATGGCGGAGTAAATGGAACATCTGCCTCTTGCAACTCTCCCTCGATAGAGGCAAGTTGCCCTTCGATGGATGGAAAGTCGACGGTCTCACTGTGAGGGCGAATGATGATGACTGGATAAACTTCTACCTCATCCTCTTTGAGGACGATGTTAGATGATGCCATGAACGGACCGAGACGGATGGATCCACCCGATAGTGTGGATGATGGCTGAAGCTCCAAATTCTGCTGCAGCACACTGACTCGCACTCGGCTGGAAGATCCGTTCGTCGCATCCGCAGTCGCGGGTCGACGGGTTGTGTCATGGGGAGCTAGTTGAAAAAGGCGCGATGGATGAAGTGTGCCATCGTTGACATGGATGATCACCGTCGTTCTTATCTTCTCGTTCTGAAGCCCACGTGAATCATCGAGAGGAACGGTGCGATTTGCCCGACGAGGATCATTTTCTTTGTCGTCTGTTGGCTCGTCGTGGACACCATCGAGCTGCTGTAAAGCTTCCATCGCTAGCATCCGAGCAGTCAACTTGATCTTCTTCTCACGCATCTCGCTCATCAGGCGATGCTGCTTTAGTACTTCGGGCTTATGGATCAGAGCACGCGGTGTCGCCACGTAGTTTGCACTGACTGAGAGTGGACGGCCTTCTGGATCCACTGCCATCTCCTCCATTCTGTCGGTCGTCGAGACCAAAAAACCCTGGTGGTTCTTTACCGAGACACGCTCCGTCTCTGATCGTAGGGAGTTCCTCAACTTCTTTTGCAAGCGGGTCTTGCTCGAAGCAGCGACAGCACTCTGGCCGTACACCCACTCCCCACTCCAATTCTCTGCAACCTGCCACCGTACAAATGACTTGAGCGGGTTCCCGCAGCTACCCGACACGACCTTGAAGCCGCGATGCCTGTACACAGGGTTGATCTCACTGACTCGTTTCTTGTACCGTGCGATCAAATTGCCCATGTATCGAAATTCAAACGTGTTGGCACGGCGTGGGCACTCTGTGCGACGGTTGCGCGCTTGCGTAACCACACGAAGACCAGGCGAACCCCGAATAGCGAACGGCACGATGGACCAGCCCTTACGATCAGCCTCCCATACTCGCTTGACTTCGCGTCCTTGGCACAGAAACGTGAACTCCTTTGGGATTTTGTATAGTTGAGCGGACGCCAATTCCCGAATCGTCTTCAACGAAGCTGATTTCATTTGTTCTTCCGTGTGGAACTCGATGGCACCAAGAAAGTCGGTATCTTTTTCCAGGAGAAAGTAGAGCTTGTGCTTGGCTACACCATCGACACGAGCATGAGTATTTAGTCAGCCACATAAAATACAACATCCTGTACCTTCGCCAGTGCACTGCTTGGTATAGTGGACTGCATAGTGGTCTGTGAGCATGAGCTTACACAGCGCCGCCTTCTCAATGCTACCAGCATTCGCAAAGCCTGTTTGCAGCGTCTTTTGGATATACACCATCACCGCACGCGGATCCGACTCCACCTGTCGCTCAATAAGCATTCATTAGTATCCACACTAAGACCACTATCGAGTTCCCTATCGCACCGCGTAGCAGAACAGCTTCATAACTGTCCGCGCAAAAGCCGCAAACACTGTGCAAACACATACATGATGAATTATAGAGAGCGACCGACCCTGGGTAATATGGAGCACATACAGACAACGACATCGTTGGGCGTGATCACGCCAAGTTGGTTCAGATCGATCACATCGAATATTGCTACACAGCATCTCCGTCAGCCCACATACCCCTTCCAACGAAGACCTTACTCACCTTCAAAGCGATGACGCATACTCGGTGCTTGGCATGCAAGAATCAATGCGATCACGATCTCCATGGCGTCAATCATGTGGTGCACGCGCGTCGGTGTCTTGGGCATAAAGAGTCGCATAATAGCCTCAATTAGCGACTGTTCCTTAATCCCGAGGATTGCGCTGAGCTGGATCGCGTCGATACAGTGGCGCATCGTGAGTGCGCGGTAGCGCTCGACTACGAGCGCGACGTGGTCAAGATGCCATGTACGGAAACGGCGCTTGAAGAATGGTGCCATCTCCAGCTCGGCCGACGCCGACGGCAGCGGCCGCGAGTTCTTGAGCCCCATACTATTTTTTATCTAGCGCATATCTCACGAGTTTTCCCTTGTCGACCTTGTCGACCTTGTCGACCTGAGCGACTTTGCCTCCCAACTTGAAGGGGCGGCGGATCGGGGAAGCTTCGAAGTCCAAAATAATGTGTTGCACATGATATTGATGAACACGCTAGGATAGGTTGGAAAGACGGAAGCAAGCATTCAGCAGCAATCTCACAACGTAGCGACGCACGACGTCAGGCCGTACATAGACTTGAGCGACAACATTGGTGACTGGTTGCCTTTTTTTTTGAAGTGTCGACCTGGCTGACGATCTGCGATCATAGACATTGGACATATTTTTTGCTGAGCAACAAACATCGCCTAATTCAATGTCTGCAGTAATTTCTTGATGTCATCGATGAATTAAAATTCATGCCTTGGACGACTCCGGATCTCGCCGCGGACAAGAAGCAGAGCTCGGTGGAGATTCGCTGCTGCCCGCAATGCCTTCAGTCTTGTCCATGAAATGTGCTGCCAGGCTGGCTGGACCCCAGCAATCGTATGGTCGGATGGAACACCGTACAGTGTATGTACAGTACGAAATTGGTATCTTGCGCCGTCTGACAGCAAACCAGGCATTTATGCTACATGGACAAGTCAAGCCCTGCATGGCAGTGGTGACCTGACGTTGCCATCGAGGACCTCATGAATCAAAATGGGCAGATTAAGATGCTTAGTAGACGATACTCCCACGATGGCGACGAGAGGGAATGCAACGAGCATTCGAAATTCGCATGTTGATGAGAGGAGGAAATGATGATTCGCTCCTATTGCCGTCGTGGGATTCCGATTAGGTCGGACAATCCATTCGGAGTGAGCCGTGACAGTTGCGGCGACCCGCGGCTCAAGTTGAGTCACCAGTGCGCGCCACCACTGTACAGTTCAGTAGCCGAGTACCTTGATGCTCTGCAACACATGAGGTGTACTGCTTCCCGCGTTGGTCCGAGCCGTCCATGAGAGGCTGAGCCTCTCGCACCATAAGCGTCAGAGGCTGATGGTGCCTTCACAAAACGTCGGACTCGGATGCAGGTCCTAGGATCTGGAATATAGTACAAGTAGAATGCGTACAGTAATTCCAATGTCCAGACCCGATGTTTTGTCCAATTCTTGCTTTCTTTGTTTATGGCGACCTTTGGTTAACTAGTATTTCTTGGTTTTCTTGTTTCATGGACCAAGTTTTCTGGAGCTTACGCAGCTTTCTGTAACATGGCTATGCTCCACTACAGTAATCCCACAGTCATGGCATAGTGGGTTGCCGTCCAGGGAGTTCGTCCCATGGCCGGACCGGATCAGCCAATATGATGCTTCCCGTCCAGTCTATGCGTCCCTGTGCTCAACGTTTGTACCACTTCAGCCGCAACAATTGCTCGTCGCCCATCGCCAGAGATAAGACATCTGCCTGATGCACAGCGTAAGTCGGCCCAACAGACGAGTTGTAGTTTAGAGTATCTAAATATCGGAGCCTCCATCACAGGATTCGCATTGTGACGCATATGAAAACTGGACGTACGGTACTGTAGTGTACTGGACGCATTTTTCATGGTGTGTGGCGTTGAGTTCAGCTGCATCTGCTGTTCGTCCGTCAGTTCGTAATGCAGCTCAAGCAACAGACGTTGATGTCGGCAGATATCGAGCGTGCCATGTGTAGGCTTGCATTTGTCTCACTGTCCGGTTGTGGTGACTGATGCGTTAGTGGCGTCAAGTTTTTTTAATTCTAGTACGTCAACGCTCCTGATGGACTGGCTTTCCAGTCATCACCAAAAATAGTGCCTTACACCATCCTTCCTGGGAGGGATGACTCTGTGGAGCCGGCCAAGTTACAAAGCGGAGCCATTCGGACCAGAAATGTAGGAGGCAGCTCCTCTCTTTCGGAGGGGGAGGAGTGACGACGCCTAAGCAAAGATCCGTCGTGATGTCCGCTTTCTGCCCACCAGGCTGGTGCCCGGCCAGCCGCTTGCGACGAAAAGGCTTGGCAGAGGGAGAACAAGGCTGACCACTATCATTGGCTGCACTCTGGCGTCCTCGCATGCAGTGGTTGTCGAGGACGGCGGTGCCGGGAAACCGCACTTTCGATTTTCGTCCGAGACAAGCAACTCGTCACGCGTAGTGCGCGTCTATCCGCGGCGGCCATCAAACTACAGGTCGTTCCAACCGCCTTCACAGTCGAATCCCACTCGACTTGCCAGACGAAACCCGAAAGCCACAGCTAAATCCTCATGAAGCCCGCTCCGGAACCGCACTATCCGACCAAGAGCTACCCCCAGCACCATGCTGAAGGTGGCCACCCCCAGCATGACTCGAACCTGAACACCCAGGAGACCTCTGAGTTTTACAACTACGAATCGCCGCCCGGCGACCAGCTAAGCATCTACTCGGACGACGATCCGGCCAATCCACGCTATGTCGCGGGCGAGCAGTTTTACAACTACGAAATGTACGGCAGTCTCCGCAAAGGCGGTGCGATCTCTTTTTACAGCATGGAGTGTCTCGGGCTCATTGCCGCGACCTACTCGTCGGCGTTCTCGTACCAGACGCTGTCGGGGGTCATCCGTCCGCTCATGACGGCCCAGCTCAACTTGACCAAGCAAGAAAACACCTCGGTCCAGCGGCTCATTGAATTGCCCATGACGCTCAGTGTCGTTGTCGGTCTCATCTCGGATTGCTACCCGATCATGGGGCTCCGTCGCAAAGGCTACATGATTGTCGGCCTCATCATCAACGCCATCAGTGTGCTTGTGGTTGCTGCACTGAGTGCCCACTTCGAAGGGCAGAAAGCCAACGAACGCAGTGAAGGCCTCATGGTCATGGCGATCGCCTTCATTGGACTTGCTAGTGTCGGCTGTATCATCACGTACATGTGCGTCCACACCCGTATTATCGAGCTCTCCCAACGCGAATCCCTCCGGAACCGTGGCATGATCCAGGCTGATTACCTCATCTTCCGACGATATACATCCATGACCTCCAACTTGTTCAACTACCTCACGATCGGCGTTGGCGCAACCCCCAAAGTCAGTTTTTCGAATTCCATGCTATTGCTCGCACTGATCTGTGTATTGCCGCTGCCGATCATTCTCCGCTACTGGCGCGAAGAGCACTACTCGCTGCCGACCACGCTCAAGGTCCGCGCTCAGATCTTCTGGAAGATCATGCAGCAAAAAGCGGTGTGGCGCATCCTCATGTTTATCATCATTTTCGGCATGTTTTTGACCGTGAAATTCAACGACTCGAGCAATGTGATCCGCAGCTGGGCCGGCAACGCGGCAAACGACAACAACCTGCTCTTGACCGCGATCCGTGACGTCGTCATGATCTTGACGATCCTCATGTGGAAGCATTTTTTCCTCAACAGTCTCTGGCGCGGCTACTTTGCGTGGGCGCCAGTTACCTTGATCGTGCCGCAGCTGATTTCGTCGCTCCTGGTCGCCCTGGATTGGTGCCGCAACCGCTACGTCTACCGCGTCCTCCAGGTCCTCCCTTACGTCTCGGACGGCATCACGTTCCTCAACAACGTTGTGCCACTTACGGAGATCATCCAAGAAGGCTCGGAAGGTGCGACGGTCGGTCTCACACTATCGCTGCAGCGTGTCTCGTCAATCTTTGTGAGCACGAACGCCGCTGGTCTTTTCCAGGGCTCCAACTTTTACGACGCCAATCCCAAGGTCGTTGGTGCATTTGGTTCCGACGTCCGCACGGACGTTGTCATGTCGCTGTTGCTGAGTTATGGCATCAACTGCCTCGCGTTCTTTGGGCTCATTTTTTTGCCGACCCAAAAGCTCGACGCCCAGCAGCTTCGGATGTACGGCGGCTTTACCAAGGCCGCAAGCTCGGTCATTGTCGTATTCTCGGCGGCGTTCCTCATCTACTCGATGGTCATCAACATTCTGACGTTTGTGCCCAGTCTCTCGTGCTACAAGATCGCCGGTGGCTCGGGCTGCCCATAAGGCTGGTCGCTCGTGTAATTTATGCGTTAGGTGCTAATACCACGTTCAAAGAGAAGAACGATACAAGATGAAAATACTACGAATGATTCTCTCCGCAATTTGATTAATACCATTTCTTCTGGAGAGGGCGTGCTAATGGGAGCCCATCTTCCACCATAGCGGACAGCTCATCAGCGCGTCTGGAGCTCTTGGCATGCATCGAAAAGGTCTCACAGCTTTGCAGCAAATCCCTCCATTAGCCAGAACTCAGCAAATCTCCAATTCAGAACTCAGTTCTTTTGGACAGGAGAAAAAACTCAGCGATTGTCTATCCATCAATCAGCCGAGCCGAGCCACACCTGCTGTTGCGCCATCTCCGCTGAACGAAGCAGCCACATGGATGGGTGAGACCACCCGAGGCATGCGGTCTCAGCAAGGTTCGCTCTGGCTGATCAGTGGAATGGCCATGCACCAAGCGGCCACATAGTCAGCATGCTGGGTAGAGACTTAGGATCACTCTCTGGCGATGCCAGTCAGTAATTGGAAGGGGATCGAGAAGAAACGTGAAGCGACTCGGCATTTTAAACGTCTCTGAATCAAGTATTGAGGTTCGATTGCATCCGATGAGCTGACAGATCCGGAGTTATTCCTGCTTTCTATTGAATCAGCCTGAGCTGATAGAGAAATTTGTGTGGCCAACTGCAACGTGAGGATTGCGCTGATGCAGGGGTTTACGCACGGTGGGTCACTTAAAAGGTGTCATATTCGCAGGAAACGACGTCAAAAGTGCTTAGGCGTTCTGGGTTTGAACGTGAACTGGCGTTTTGGACAGGCATGTCACCAAGATTCTTCTCGCAAAATGTTCGAAGAAAAGCGTGAGATTTGATGTGTCATTTCTCGGCAATTCTCTTCGCAAAATGGCCAGGGGTATTGTTGCTCTCTGTTGCACACAAAGAACAGGTTCTGTCTTTGATAAGGCATACACGAAAGTCCTTAGTCTATGGAGTCGGAATGGGAATGGCCACCACAGCACAGACAGAACAGCCATCCTCCATTCCGACTTTTCGAAGTTCAGTGAGCTTTGAGAGTTCGCCTCGGCTTTTGCACAAGTGGCCACACACGTCAAAAACAGCCGCCGTTTCATATTCCCACGTCGCCTCTCCTGGATATCCAAGTCAAATTGGTCTGGAAGGCGGGTTGAGCTGGCCACCGATTTAATGCAGAGTGGTGGTCGTTTCAGTGCCAGCTGGCCCCAAGTGGAATTGACGTGGATGAACCTTACGACGAGCTCATCTCCTTTGCCATCACGCTTCGAATGAAAGACACCAAATGTTGACAATGCCGTCGTGAGAGTCGCTCACCCGCCCGCACTCTCCTTCTCCTTCCGTTCTCCTTGAGCCTCGCCTCGTGGCCCACCATATAATCACACACACCGACATCCTCCTAGCCTCCTCATCAGTCGATTTCCTCATCAGTCGATTTCCCGTTTGACTCGCTGTCCGCACTCGCCATCAATCAGCGGCATGCACGCGTATCACAATCCGCCGCCTGCCAAATCGTCGGTGCAGCACTTTCTAGCCAACGCACACCCGAGTTTCCGTCGCACCATGGACGAGCCGCAGCAGCCCATGGTCCATGTCGACTTTAATACGTTCGAATCACCGACTGGTTCCATGGACCAGCACCTCCAGCAGCAAGCGCGTCGTGCGTTCCCTATGTCGGCCGGCCCCCGACACGACGACGACGAGATGCGCAGGTCATCGGATGCCAATGAGCTCGGGACCCAGCGGTTTGTCGCCGGCGAGCAGTTTTACAACTATGAAATGTACGGCAGTCTGCGCAAAGGCTCGGTCGTGACGTTCTTCTCGTGGTACTGCCTCGGCCTGATGGCCGCGACATTCTCGTCGGTGCTCGCGTACTCGGGGTTGCAAAGCACTGTGCGGCCGTACATTGGTCTGCGTCTCCAGCTCACGCCGCAAGAAGTCGTCGCGGTCCAGCGGCTCATTGAACTGCCCATGGCGCTGAGCTTTTTCGTGGGGTTACTCACCGACGGGTACCCCCTCATGGGCTTGCGGCGCAAAGGTTACATGGTGCTTGGGCTCCTCATGCACGCCATTAGTATCCTCGCGCTCGGCGGTATCAGCATGTACATCGAGTCGCTGAATGTTAAGACCAAACCCGCTGGCTGGCTCGTTGTGCTGGCGCTCGTGCTGATCTCGGTTGCTAGCTTTGGCTGCATTATCACCTACCTCTGTGTCCACACACGGACCATCGAACTGTCGCAGCGCGAGCCGCTGCGCAAGCGCGGTGCGATCATCGCCGAGTACCTAATTTTCCGGCGCCTCGTGTCGTTTGTGAGCGCCGGGTACGCAATCCTCTCGCTCGGGCCATCGGGCTCGCTCTTTGGCAAACAAGAACCGCGCCTTGCGTTCTCGACCGCGCTGTTTATCTTGGCGTTTGTGTGCGCGGCACCGCTCCCCATTATTCTGCGGTACTGGAAAGAAGAGCACTACAACTTGTCGACCACACTCCACGTGCGCAGCAAGATCTTTTGGAAGATTATGCAGCAGAAGGCCGTGTGGCGCGTGCTCATGTTTATCGTCGTGTTTGCGTTCTTTTCCACGATGCGCATCGGCGACGCCACGAACGTTGTCCGCCGATGGGCCGGCGCCTATGGAGACAACTACCAGATTATTCGCAGTATTGCCGACGCCGTCGCGATCGGCACCTACATTGTCTGGCGGCTTTTTTTTATGAATACGATCTGGCCACGGTTCTACTGCCTCGGGCCGCTGCTTCAAATTGTGCCGAATTTACTGGCCAACATTATTGTCGCCCTCAATGTCAGCCGGGATCGCTATGTCTACCGGAGCATTACGACCGTCGCAAACGTCGCCGACGCGATCCTTACGTTGAATCCCATCGTGCCGCTGATTGAGATTATTCAGGAAGGCTCGGAAGGTGCGACCGTTGGGCTGACGCTCTCGCTGCAGCGGCTGATCCAGATCTTTGTGAGCACCAACGCCCAAGGCATTTTCCGCGGCGAGCTGTTTTTCAGTGAAAAGGATATTAAAGCCGACTCATCGGCCGGCCGTGAAGGCGTTGTGTGGGCGTCGGTGATTATCTACGGCATAAATGCACTCGCGCTGCTCGGACTGTTTTTCCTCCCAAGCCAAAAGCTCGATGCACAGCAACTACGCATGTATGGCGGTTTTACCAAAGCTGCGAGCGCATCGATTGTGATTTTCTGTGTGGTGTTTTTCCTGTACTCGGCCGCGATCAACGTCATGTCGTTTGTACCTGGCGTCTCATGCTACACACTCGTCGGTGGGTACGGGTGCAAATAGAGTTTGAGACTCCATAGATTGTGATCGTATTTAAAGGGTTAGTAATGCCAAGAGCGTTTCGCTCTCTCTCCATTTAATGTTTCTTGAGTGCGCCTTCGGCAGCACGTGCCAACTCTTTGCAGCGAAAGTCCAGCAAATCGCAGTTGGAATAGTGCCATGGGTATGGTTTGTTGCGGATCTTAAGGTACGAATACTGTGGCTCTTCGCCTCCATATACCTCATGGCCGTGGTCTTCGTTCAAGTGGGCGTAGTATTGGATCACCGTGTACGCCCCCGAGAGCATCAGCATGGCTGCGGAGATCTTGGTCCAGCGGATCATTTGCGCTGTTCATGAGCTGAGGAATTTAGTCTCTGAATGGTTGGAGTTTGTACACGCGACCTCAGTTACCTCGTGCTTCTTGTGCGGTCTCAGTGTCCGTCGACATTGCGCGAGCGGCTAGACGAGTTGGCATCGCCGCCAGCCGTCGACCAAGCCGTGCCAACATGTTGTTTGCGAGTTCCTGCGTTTGCTGTGTGCCGCGAGTGAAGAGCCTAGACAACAAACGGCAAACGGAGAAGGCCTGGGCCAGGTCTCATGTTGAAGTTACTCGACTGTGCTGTCATAAATGGGTGAATCGATACCATCTGTATCATAAGAGGGTGTATATTTTGCTGCTTACACCTACAGTCTCACCTTCTTTTGCGCTTTGATCAGAGCCGTTCTAACGGTGACGTCCACGTTGAGGATGGTTGCGCGGCATCTTGCTCCAGGCGATCCCGATTGCGATAGGCGTGGAAACTCGCAAGACCACGATGGTCGTGTCGCTGTATTCGCCCAGGCGATACTTGGACGTCTTGTAGAAGGTGATAACTACTTACCCAGGTGACACAAGGGTACTGGGACGTCGCCACTGGCGTGAAAGCCCGGCACCGTCGGCGTCCAGCCATCGTGGTCTATGCCGCCACAGAAGACGACGTCGCAGCCGTCATCAAGGCCGCAGTCACGGCCGGCTGTGGTCGTTCCACAATGCGGTGGGCACTCGTACAAAGTGCTGCTGTTCAAGAACGAGGCGGTCGTCGTCGACCTCACCGAGATGGATACCGTAACGCTCGTAGAAACCGTACAGAGCGGTGCACGCGTCGGCTCCCTTTTCGCGAGCTCGACAAGCTGGGCGGCTACAGCTTTTGCGCCGGCACGTGTCCGGGTGTCGGCATTGACGGCGTGATCTCGGGCGGGGGCTGCGGCTTCGAGTCTCGGTTCTACAATCTCGCAGCCGACCTCGTGCTGGCCATGCGGGTCGTGCTAGCAGACGGTAAGCTTTTCACCGTCGACAAGCACCACCACGTCGATCTGCTCTGGGCGTTACGTGGTGGCTCATCACGCAGTTTGTGATAGACGTCTAAAAACTCCCGCTCGCTACTGAATCCAAAATCAAATGGCGAGGCCCGCCGCGATGGTCGTGTCCTAGAAGCGTAGATGACATGTGCACCGGACGCTTACAGGACGTTGACTCAGCCTCGAGAACGACTCGGTACTCGTGAACAGCGAGTACTTCGGTCCACAGGAAGGGCTGGACCAACGGCTTGAAGATGTCGGGTTCAGTGATTTAGTGGAGCGGAACGCGACACTGGCACCGACAAACATCGTGGAATTAGTACAAAGGCGTTCATGTCGGTGACTCGTTTGTTCGAAGACCTCTGAGTTGTCCACGTGCCTACGCGGATTCACCCGACCAAAAAGACTTCGCGATGCTCAAGGGAGCGTTTGCCTCGGCGAAGCTGCCGCCTTAGGTGGTGGACGCTGCGGTAGACCTCGCGATTAGCGCACCACCGTCTACGTGATCGTTTCTCTAGTTTTAAGCTTATGGAGGTTTGGACCAAGCACCCGACTTTACGCCCTGGCACCACCGCCAGGCGGCGTTTTCTATGCAGAGGGGTGCCGGTCCCCACGTAGGCGAGCCGGCTGCGTCCAAGCCTCGCAAATGGATCGATCGTGTGAAATATACGCTGGGCCCGTTTGTGAACGGCGTACCAAAAGTACTGCGACCTGGCCTTGGGTGAATCGTTCGGCAAAGCGTATTGGGCGGTACGATCCCGACAGTGTGTTTCGCAGTCCACAGTCGATTCCGCCTGTGTGATGATGAGTCCACAGGTGACTGCTCTATTGTGATGGTGACCATTGCAGTGCAGACTTCTTGCAAGCGGGAAGAGTGACAACGCCTCTCGTTCTGAAATTTATCGAACGCCCCTTGCATCTAGATTGTGGTGGTCCATTTGCTGGTGAGAAAAGTGAGTTTGGGGAGATTGATGTTTGAGATCTAGGGCTTTATGGGGTCTGCTGGGGTTCGAAGCCATTGGACGTGGGCATTCAACTCGACCTGTGGGTGATCATTTTGTGCTGGAACGTTGAGTCGCACACCAAAGACGTGCAATTGTCGCTTTCGCCATTCACATGCGGTGCGTGGAAGGTTTCAGCAGCGACACTATCATTTGTTTGTGACAGCACCACAAGTATTAATTATTAAAGTTTATTTATAAAAGAAGGCTTTAAAAATATTCATTTTACGACTTGAGAAACTCACAGATCATACAATCCCAAAGGTCATGATGGTAAGGAGCATCTCGACTGGATGGTGATCACAACCGTACATCACCAAGACTGGTGCAACGAACCGTTCGGCCATGTATTTATCATCCACCAATACCTCGCGGACGCGGCCATCCACGTTTTGACACCTTGCGGTTTGAGCCACGCGCTGAAAATACCACCCACTAGTGACACTCGCAGCATCGATGGCCACATGTGCCGCTGCTGCGATCCAGCTGGCTTCGAACCATTGACCGCCTTTCTCATCACGCTCAGGCCGATTGACACCGCGACTGGGCGGCAGGAAATTAAGATATCCACTCCATAGCATGAAATCCGACCGACTCGATATGGTCACCTAAGCAAACTCACCCATGTCTATTGTAGTATTACAATTTTGTATTCGTCCGCTCTCCATCATCCGTCGTCATTCTTCCTTTTCAGTTATTACCCCCCTTGACCGCAACGAATCTACTACTATGAGTGGACGGATACCACCGACGGCGATGCTACAAGCCAAACCAAGCTCGTCGTTCTCGACGCCAATCACCTCGATGCACCGCGACAGCGAGTCGATCCACGGCTTCTCGAACAGCGGCCTCCGATCCAGCAGCCACGCGCTCTACGGTAGTCTCCGCAAAGGCGGTGCCGTCGATTTCTTCTCGTGGAAGTGCGCGGGGCTCTGTGCCGCGACGTTCTCGTCGGTCTTTTCCTATACAGCGTTGCAGAACGTCACGCGACCACTGCTTGCCACGCAGCTGAATCTCACGCGGCCCGAGCAGATCGCGGTCCAGCGACTTGTCGAACTGCCCATGGCCCTCAGCTTTCTCATTGGCTTGTTGTCCGACTGCTACCCGATCATGGGTCTTCGACGCAAAGCGTATTTGCTGGTCGGCTTGGTGCTCAATGCGATTGGCACGACTGTGATCGGCATGATCGCCGCGTATTTTGAAACGCTCGACGCGACCGCTCCCCGTCGGCCGTTGCTCGTGGTCCTCGTGTTGGTCATGTCGGCGATCGCGAGCTTTGGCTGTATGTTTACGTACTTGTGCGTACACACACGGACCATCGAGCTGTCGCAGCAAGAACCGCTCGGGATTCGCGGCGCGATCCAAGGCAGCTACCTCATTGTCCGCCGCTTTAGTGCATTGTCCGCTGGCATCTTTACGTACTTTGTACTAGGCGACAACAATGCCTCGACACCAAATGTCTCGCTCTCGACGGCACTCTTTCTCATGGTCGTGATCTGCGTCTTGCCGCTGCCGTTCATGCTGCGGTTCTGGGACGAAGAACGGTACTCGCTTCCAGTCTCGATCCAGATCCGCGCCACGATTTTCTGGAAGATTATGCAGCAAAAAGCCGTGTGGCGGACGCTCGCGTTTGTTGCGTGTTTTGCCATATTTCTCAGTGTCAAGTTGGTCGACTCAACCACAGTCGTGCGCGTGTGGGCCAACGCCGACAACGACAATGCCCTCGTGCTGCGGTTCATCTCGGACTTGACTCAAGTGATGGTGTTGGTCGTGTGGCGTTATGTGTTTATGAACCGGCCGTGGCGATCGTTCTTCGCGCTCGCGCCGTTCTTCCAGATCGTCCCGGCGGTCACAATCTCAGCGCTGGTCGCGTACGACATTGCGCGCAGTCGGTACCTCTATCGTTTCATGATCTCGCTCACACTCATCGCCGACGGCATTGGGATCCTCACCAACATTGTGCCCATGACCGAGATCGTTCAAGAAGGCTCGGAAGGCGTGAGCGTCGGACTGGTGCTGTCCCTCCAGCGATTGATTGGCATTTTTATCAAGACAAATGCCCAAGGCATTTTCGACGGCGACAATTTCTACTCGCCGGACCAAGCCAGACTCGATTTGCCCGAGTCGCATAGTGATGTGTTCTTCTCGCTCGTACTCAACTATGCCATCAATGGCCTCGCAATCTTGGGGCTCATTTTTCTACCGACGCAAAAGCTCGATGCCCAGCAAATGCGTATGTACGGCGGCTTTACCAAGGTCGCGTCGTCGGCGATTGTCGTGTTTGCGATGCTGCTGTTTTTGTACTCAATGGTGATCAACACCATGACGTTTATTCCGAGCACATCGTGTGCACGGATCGTCGGTGGAAAAGGTTGTAAGAAGTAGAGCAGTATGGAATAAATGTGTGGTGGCGTTTTGCTATTGTTTAGTATGGACAAGATCATTTGCTTTTTTCTATTGCCGCCGTGGTGAGCATGTGATCTCATTGTCGTAGATCTCCGTTGTGTTCGCGGATAGCAATGCCAGCTTGGTGAGATCCAGCTTTGTTGGATCCAGTGATCCAGTCGATCTCCTCCGGCTGGCAATTACAAAGTATCTAGAGACTGTTAAAACTGGCATCATCCATGCGAATAGAGCCAGTTTTAAAGTGGCGATAAAGTCAGCATTGTGAATGGGTCCAGTTGCCAAAATATCTTCTCTCAATACATTGGTGACCACCGTGCCCAAGGCTGCAATCATGATGAAGCCACTACCAAAGCTGGTGTGGTGGAACATAGAATATCCGCAGGGACAGCAGCAGATCTAACACATTTAGCGCGTGGATTGCGTACTAGTCAAAACAAGTGAACGCGAAACGCCGTGTAGTGAAGGTGTGGTTCATCCTGCTTGACCTGGCCAACTATGCTTTGGAAAAGGCGATGCGCGTGAATATCAGACTTATTAATAGTCACGAAAGTGACAGTCCACGCCCAACCCAACAACGTCAACTCATAGCATCTACCTCGATAATATCATGGCGAAATACCAGGCTTGTGCTTTATCGATGATGATGTCCGGCATGCTCGTCAGTGCAAGCGATGACTGATAGAGATGGTGGTTTGGGCCGTACGCGACGAGCGCCGAGATGATCAAAACGTCGAATGACATTTAAGGTCAAATCCTTCAGTACTCTCGACCTCTTGGCGTATTTTTGACTGATTTTGTCCTCATAATGATTAGGTGGGCAGGTAGGTGTACGCAATGTCGCTAATAGAATCGCAACGAAAAGGATCAGCGTCAGACCTGACTGATCTAAATTTGTTTAACATTGTTCACTCCCAATGAGTTCTTTGCACTCGACCAAGATTCGTTTCGTCCACATTACATACGAATCGACTGCAGTGGGGATTACGGTTTTGGTGCTCATGCGGGAAATGCGTGTCCCAAACGTTATCAACCAGGTGGACACAGTACGTACAGTATGTTCACATGGCTGCTGAGAAACACACCCATCGAAGACATTCGCTTCCGCTCTTAGACTGGCAAAGTGTGTGAATCCTAGTGTATTAGATGGCGAGATGTGGAGGGCAAACAGTAGCAACCGTATTATTCAGTGCAAGGATAAGCAACTCAGCGCACAAATGGCCTTTCCTTGTTACCCAAGGGAATTTAGTCAACGTCGATTTTTGACGACATAAAAGAGCCGTCGTGTTTGGGAGCACCACATAGAATAAACTATTCTCGGTCGCGCTTGATGCGGAAGCTGAAGATTTTCGTGCTGGCTGACAGCAAGTCAGGCAGCAGAAGCTCATCGCCCCTAGCGATTGCCACCTGACTTCCAGTCAAGTGTATGGTGGCCAGTTGGAGCCGAACTTCTCGTTACAGGACTGGATTATCCATCAGAAGAAAACCTCATCGTGTCGCAGCTGTTGCACGCCTCTTCGCCATTGATGGTATCAATGGCGGAGAAATGTGCAACAGCTGCTACTGATACTATCAATGGCGGAGAGACGTGCAACAGCTGCGACACGATGAGGTCAATTTGATACTGAAGAAAATCAGTGTGACTGACAATCTGCTACATACGTCAGCAGTTTGTTTGGTTGGTCGTTGGATCACCTATCATATCAAAAAGCACGCGACCAGATTTTGTGGTACCGGAGTGCAGCTGGATGAAGATCAGCCAGTCGCACAATGCATGCCGGAGCTCGCTATAACAGCCTGGCGATTTCAAATCAACAGACAGTTGTGCTTCCTTGACGACCCACAACTCGAAGCCAAGGGCAAGCAATCGGTATGAGCTCTGAGCGTCACCTTCCAATTGAAGCTGTCTGGGTTCCACAATTTGTCGAGAAACTGTAAAATGTACCAGAAAGCGATCTAAAATCTGCCCCAATTTGGAGTTACCCGTATCGTCTGCTTCTTTTGGACGAGAATGGCTGAAATGTAGTCAGTGAGGATTCTAGGAGGTTAAAATGCATTTTCTTTGCGACTGCGACAGTTTTAATCGGGGTCCGATTTTAGTCAACCCTATGACCATAAACGGGCCAATAAGGTTTTTCCAATACATCTTAGCGGTTTGCAAGTGCAAAAGCTCGGCAGTTGAAGGATAAACAAAAAACCTTGAACTGACTAACCAGCAGGACTGGAAGATCTCTATTCCGTCGCACAAGTTGCAACACCACGATGCCAGCTGTATTGATAATCGCACGTATGGCGGTGTCGCACCCTCCACTCTCCCTGCTTCTCTTCTCTTCTGACTGGTACCGTAGTTGACCCCAAGACTGCGTGCCGCGATTCGACCACGCTCTTCATTGTCAATCTCGCCTTCTCCCCGCGCGCCTCTAGTTATAATAGCCACACAGCAATGGCGCGGTGTACATATATGCGAAGACCCCTGCTCCTCTTCACCAGCGTTGTCGCGTGCGTGGTCGTGCTCGCGGCGGCGTCGTCGAAAGAGTACCCGGTTAAATCCGGCATTGGTGTCTGGGTCGATCCCGATACCCCTAAAGACCGCCAGACCTACAAGAGTTCGCGCGGCCGCACGTGGGACCTGGTAATGAGCGACGAGTTTAACACCCCGAACCGCGATTTCCGGCCCGGCAAAGATCATATCTGGACCTCCCTGGAAAAGCCCGATGGCGTGAACGGCGCGAAGGAAATTTATTCGCACAATATGACCTCGACCACGTGCGACGCCGACAATTCGACGTGCTACTACTACATCAAGATCGTTGACGACGTCCAGAACATTTCGGTGTACAACATGTACCTCAACCCGCCGCAGTTTCAGACCGTCGAGTTCCAGTACCGCGCAGCAATGGCCCAGTCCTGGAACAAATTCTGCTTCCAAGGTGGCATGCTCGAAGTGCGCTCGCAGCTACCCGGTGCCGTGAGTCCCAAGGCCAACAACCCCGACCTCGCGGTCGGATTGAACAGTCGCATCAAAAATCTACGGTACTACCCCACGTGGCCGGGTATTTGGATGATGGGGAACTTGGGGCGAGCGATTTTCAGTGCGTCGACGAACCGCATGTGGCCTTTCTCCTACAACCGATGCGACCCCGATGTGTTTGAACCCTCGAACCAGCGGATCTCGGCCTGTGACTCAAACCCTGGTTATGGTCTGAACCCCAACCAAGGACGAGGAGCCCCCGAGATCGATCTCCTCGAAGGCGGTGGAAACGCCGTGTCGTCGTCGCTTCAGATTGCGCCGGGCATGCCGATGGAGTACCGGTTGTTTCCCGTTGACCCCAAAGTCGATGAAGTCTACTGTCTCTACAGCGCCAACTGTAAAACGCCGGGTGCCAACCACCCCGGCGCACCGGCTGCCTTGTACAACAAGCGCGGCCACAAGTCGTGGTACCAAGGGCTGCGGTACCAGAGCAATCCGTTCTGCTCGTCCGATCCGCTACTCAAGCAGACGTACGAGTCCGTTGCGGGGGTCCGCAAGACGGGCCTGGTCGAGAACGTGTGTACGCCCGCCAACTGCCCCGGCTCGAAAGACCCCAACGCCGACCTCGACCTCGTTGACGGCAACGGCACGGTGCACTGGGGCATTGACTACAACGGCACGTGCTTTCCGATTATGAACGGGTACATGGGCTCGTACCTCTGCGACCCCGACAACCAACACAAACTGTGCAAAGAGCCGCGACCGGATTCACGACCCGTGACCAATATTATGAAGCCGTTCAACTACCAAATGGACGCGATCTCGTCCAACTGGCCGCTTCACGTGGCCGCGTACACTGATTACCTCGTATACCAAGTCGAGTGGGTCACGGGCAAGAACGGCTACGTGCGGTGGAACCTCGATGGCCATCCGCTGTTCGAGGTCACGTCGGCGTCGTTTGAAACTGTCCCGCAAAACGGCCAGAAAAACAATCCGCAAAAGGTCATGCTCGAAGAACCCATGTACATTATTTTCAACGTGGCCCTTTCGACATCGTGGGGTGCGACGCCACCCAACCCGGGCAAGCCCTGCCGCGGCGACGGCAAGGATCCGATCACAAATACGATCTGTGACGAATTCCCCATGTACTTGAAGATCGACTACATTCGCCTGTACCAAGACAAGGGCGATGACCTCGAGCCCGACAACCTCATGCAGATTGGGTGCGACCCGGCGACGCATCCGACCAAGGAGTGGATCAACGGCCACATTGACGAGTACCAGGACTTTGACAACCTCGCCATCGACGTCGCGGGCGGTGCGTTCTGTACCAAGAACGACGACTGCACCGTCTTCCCCACGGGCGATATCCAGTTTACCAAACTGACGACCGGCACGTGTGTGAAACGACGATGCGCCTGCACAACCGGCAAATCGTGGGGTGGTCCTCGCTGCACACACGTGCTCGACGAGAGCAAGACGGCCGATGGCAAAACCAAGTTTAGTGGCTATGGTCCGCCGCTCGAAGCCGCGATCGGCCTCGCGGCCTTTGTGGTCATGTTGACGACTATATCGATTTGGATGGGCAGGCGAAACGAACAACTGCAGGCGTTCACGGCCCGCGCCGTGGCCGAGAAAAAACAAGCCGGCCTCCTCGGCTCGCCGTCCGACTCGCAGATCCAACTCCCACAGGACGACCGCGGTCCGGCGAAGGTCAACTATGGTCAGAACTTTGTTTGAGTTATTCTATGCTTGCTGCCTGTGCGAATCGTGGTGTTGATCCGGTCGTGTTTGTGTTTTTTCTATCCAGTCTTCCACCACCCCGGCGTAGGCACGAATGCTCTTTGATGTCCATGATCCACCCATATAATTGAATGCGTCTTATTTTGATCTGTGAATCGACACAAATTCGCTCAGTGTATAGCACCGGTATACCTGTATACTGGATACTATACGACAATCACTCTGCCATCAAAAACGTCTTGTGGGAGGAGACGATTATGCTCCGCTGAGATCGAAGACATTCCAAATCGGTTTAGAGAGGTATCCGCAAAGTGCCCACAGTCTCTATAAATGAATATTCTTCCGAATCGAGTCCTCTAAATCCACGTTTCCAACAGTTTAGACTTCTATAGATCGATGTGTCGTAGCAATGAATGCATCCGACTGGATGACCATCATCGAAGCCCTTTTGTTCCATGCTGTTCCATTTGGACGAACCAATCTCGCCAACTGAGACCAAACCAATTATCATTCGCCTATCCCCTTCCATACAGTACAAGGTGAGCAGCTCCGCGTCAGCGTGACAAGCGAGCCTTCTCTCCTCTCCCCCCTTCCCCTCAGTTCTCCATCAGCTCTCCACTTGATCGCGTCCAGCATTGTGTACTGTTTTGAGAAAAGCTAAGAATGCCGCCACAAGAAGCGACTCCACCGGCCCAGCTAATGGACGACAGCGAGCCGGCGCTGAAGGAACCTTTGGCTGAAAAGCTGCTGAACCGCGCCGTGCACCCAAGCACCAAGTACGAGACGCATTCGACGTGGCGCGAGTCGCTGCGTGGCGCCGTCTACATTGCGTGGATGCTGCTCGCGCCGTTTCTCGACCTCATCTGGGTCATCCTCCCCACGCAGCTCTTTCTCCGCTCCAAATGGCTATTTGGGCCACGTGCCGTCTGGCCGCAAAAACTCCTCCAGTGGCTTGAGGAAATGTTCTTCTCCATGCTCAGTGGACTCCTTGAGATTGGTGGCGGCATGGAGTTTGTGGTCACGACCGACGACGAGGACCTCACGTTTGCACCAGAGGAGCAAGTGCTTTTGCTCTGTAACCACCGTACTGAGATCGACTGGATCTTCTTCTGGTAATACGTTCTATCTCGTTAGGATCAATGTATGATTGCAACTGACATCGCTCTGTAGGAACCTCGCGATCCGTTTCAACTGCCACGGTCGGATCCGTGTCATGATGAAATCTATGATCCGCTATTTGCCTGGCCCTGGCTGGGCCATGCTGCTGCTCGACTATCCCTACGTCAGCCGCAAGTGGGAGACCGACCAAGCGCGTCTCACGCATCAACTCCAAACCTACAAACAGTCGGCAACGGGCGTATGGCTCTGTATGTTTCCAGAAGGCACCGCGTTGTTCCGCAAGACGCTCGAGCGCAGCCACGCGTTTGCCAAAGAGCGTGCCCAGACGCTGTGGGACTATGTGTTGATCCCACGCGTGCGTGGCTTTCAACTGTGTGTGGACGAGATGGAACCCGACTGCGTGCTAGACATCACCGTCGGCTACCCCGAACTCCAGGCCGGCGTGCGGCCGTCACCGGTACTTTAATTGTGTGGTATTACTTCCGCTGAGACCAGGCATTGACGCATTGCTTTTAACTGATTAGCTTCGTCTCCTGCGCGGTCAATTTCCAACGGCTGTCCACGTGCACTTGAGTAAACACAGCAACGTCGAGATTGCCATGCACAAGGGGTCGATGGATCAATGGCTCACCAGCCGCTTCCAGGCCAAGGAAGATCGCCTTCGAAAGTTTTACGAAACCGGTGCCTTTGAGGGCCACCGCATGACCTCTAGCCACGTGAATATCTCCATGGCGGTTGCCAAAGGTATGGTGTTCCACTCGCTGTTGTGTATGTGGACGCTGGCGAGCTGGTACAACTTTCCGCTTGTCACCCTGGGCTGGTTCTCGTTCTGCATCACCATTGTGACCCACCGTATCCAAGCATTTGGCGAATAAGAAGTAATCATACTATACACAATAGTATTCTCAACACTTTCGCTGATTATTCACGGCGGGCACGTGCTCGCCATTTCTCACTGTTCTTCGGCGGTGCACTTGCCCCGGCGCCGCAGCGCAGGCCGAGCTCGACACATCGTCGCTCGACTTCATGGACACTGCGTCCGCCCAGCAAGCGTGAGAGCCCTTCAAGCGTCTCGCCTTGACTGCCTTTGAGCACGCTCTCTTCGGCGTCAGAGAACTCTACTTCGTTAAAGCTTGCGCGACGCTTTTCTTTCTGGTTGAGATTCGCAGTCATGCGACGCGACATCTTGGCTGGATTTTGTTGTGCGTCGACTGGAGAGACCGTCGCCAGAAGAGCTACAAGCCCCACGATGAGAAAGCTAGAAAGACGCATGGCGTGGTACTTGGTGATGGGGTGGAAGGGTCAAGATGTGATTTCTCCCCAGCGAGCGACCTTTCAAGATCGCAGCCAAGGGGTCCACTAATGGAGATGATTGCTATGCTTGTCACACGCAGCGTCCTCTCTTCGTTTAGGGATCCTGTCTCATTTGCACTGGCAGTAAACACAAAGACCGCGCCACAACTGTTGTTGCTTTGTTCGCCGACATTCTCATCGCGTGGTAATGCGCTGATCACTCTGCGTACTGGCAAGCCGTAGAAACTGGACACCAAGCGGAAACGCGCTTTTGGCCATGCAACACATTTGCCAGTCGATAGGACAAAGTTGTGCAATGAATCAACTCCATTGAAGGTCCAATCTTTTGCTGCTCAACTTGATCCGCAATTGGTGCGACACTGCAACCGCATGGTGCTGGTGGCGGTGATGGCTGCGAACGGCTGCGCTTAGGCACACTCAGGATCCTGAGAAATTCTCTCGCATAAAATCATGGATCAAGGATCATTCCTTCAGCATCACGCTGGCATGAGGCACACTCATACGCTGTTCCTCTTGTTTCTGACGTATCAAATTGACAATGTACCGCGTCACCGGTACGGTACATACACATTAAAACTGACGATCACACGCTCCGGCTGTGCGCCACGTCATGGTGGAGTGAGAAACGGGACAGCATCAACATATAGCACTACACGCTCGCTTCTCATCTCAGCATGCGTCACTGTGTTCAGTCTATTGTAGACTGTGAGACTCCTCACGGAATCCGTGACGGATAGGCTTGAGAAATGACGTCGCTTGTCGTTGGTATAGATCATGAGATATGAACTGCAGTATATGTTGGAATGACCACGGCTTCCGCAGAGCCAGCAGCTAAGCGCAGAAGCACGAATGCTGAGAGGCAGCAGGTGGACCACGACTTGATGAGAACCAAGTCGGAATGCGACCGCCCAGCAGAAACGCCTGAAGACTGTCAGGATGACAGTCGCTGACAGTCAGCACTGTACTGTACCGGACTGAACCGTGAAGCGTCCGCAGTGCGGGCAGGACCGAACACGTATGGACACGCGTTGGATTCGTGTAGATAAATTTAGTAGTTGTGCCGTCGTGACACGCAAGACGAGCCGCTGGATCGATAATGTCGGCAGATTTTGGTCGCCAGATTCACGCTGGACTTGAGCGTGACACCAGACTGATGGACTCCCACTTCGTCTAGGAGACCCAGACGAGTTTTTAGCGGCAGCTGATGCTGGTGATGAAAAAGTCCGGAGGCAAATCCGGATTCCTCCCTACAGTGCAGCTGCAGCGGGAGGACACCGTCCGCATGAACACGACCGCTTCAATGTTGTGATGATGAACTACAGTACTTCAATAGAAACGATACAGAAAGAAAGCAAGGAGGCTTGTAAGACCCCTATGGTTGCACATCCCAACGGTCTCGATCTGAGTGAGACCGCTGGCGACTCCACGTGTTGACCAAGTCATACCGGAGCACACAGTATTACAGTCCAGGTTCGCTCTGTTGCGGTCACGGTCTCTGCACGCTTGCGAATGTCTTTGATACCTCGCAGTATCGAATGTGTGTCGTTGTGAGCTGCTTGTCCTGGGCCGTTTTGAGCTGCTTATGGCTAGATCTTACCCGGCCATCTGACGGCCAGGTGGTTTCTTGGTGTCAGAAGGTTTTTTCGACAACCGCTCGCAAAATCCCCAAACACTTTGTCGGTCACTAGTCTCTACACATGCTATCCGGAGACAGTCGATTCACCTCGGTGCCCGTGGGCAGAAACATAATGTTTGCAATCGTGTCGTGCATGTTGTGGCTGGCTCGTCTGCGATCTTGGACCTCCTAGTGCGTGGTGGAAATGCGGGAAAAAAGCGAGTGAGCACGTGAGATAGGGAAAGAACACGACCAGGCGACCGCCAGCGACGCCAGCGCATGCGGCATGCAGTGCTCCCGACCAGAGTCCGGACGGCGGGCTGGACTGGATCGGGCAGAGCACGGTCTGAATTTTGGGTGGCTGCCTGAACGTATTGCCCCGCATACATCACTTGGTTTCTCGCAGCGTGTACAGCGATTCGTCTTGATCTCGGTCTCAGTCTCACTTGTTGTTCCCTCCGCTGTGGCGAGCGTCCCTCTATTATTTCCCACACGATCGGATTTCACCGAACCAGTATGACCCCGACGCGCCAGACCCCGACACAGCCACACACAGCCTCGACCGCTGACAGCCACCGACACACAGGCACCATGTCGCTGATCGATGCCGACGACTACATGCATAAAGACAAGTCGTACCATCGGTCCGGCACGGCGTCGATCGCCGTGACAGACGAAGAAGACGACATTGTGTTCATGGCCCAGCCAACCTCGCGCGGACCGATCCGCGAAGCCGACAGCATTGCCGACGCGGTCCCGAAAGGCCGCTTTGTCGCCGGCGAAGCGTTTTTCAACTATGCGGCGTTTGGCAGTCTCCGTGAAGGCCTGCCGTCGGTAATGCTCTTTACGCCGCAGTACTTTGGACTCGTGTTTAATGCGATCATCGCCGGTTTTACCGTCACTTTCTCGACCTTTGCGTTGCGGCCGTTGCTGGTCATGGTCTTGACCGAGTACCAGCCTGCGCAGATTAACGCGGCCGCCAAGATTGTCCAGTGGCCGGGAACCCTCGCAGTCTTTCTCGGGCTCTTGTCCGACTGCTATCCGCTGTTTGGGTACCGGCGCAAGTCGCACATGATGCTTGGGTGGGTCATCTCGGCCATGATGTACTTTGCCATGGGCATCATGGACGCCAACATCGACAAGAAGGAAACGTCCGTAGGGTATTTGTACCTCATTCTTAGTGTCCTCGCGAGCGTCGGGAACCAAGTCATGTGGATCGCGTCGCTGGCTCTCACGGTGGAGTTTGCCCAGCGCGAGCACCTGTACGAGCGAGGCCACTTGCAGTCGCTCTACTTTATCTTCCACTTTGGCGCGGCGTCGCTTACGAATGTACTGTGTGCGTACCTCGTCCACCCGCATGAAGACGGCTCCTACACCTCCGAACTCACGGTCGGCGAGGTCGGGCTCGTGCTCGGCATGGTGTGTCTCCTGCCGCTGCCGATGCTGCACTGGTTCCTCGTCGAAGAGTACGCGCCGACCAACACAGTCTCCATCGCCGATCGCATTGGCGAGCTCTGGAATTTTCTCCAGCAAAAAGTGGTGTACTGCATCTTCTTTTACCTCGTCGTGACTATTTCTCTGCTGAGTGCCAACAACCCCGATGTCCAGAATGCTGTGCTGGCGTGGTCGGGCTTTGACAATACCCAGTCCATGTGGCTCGCGTGCTTTTACGAATCGCCCAAGCTCATTGGCGTGCTCATTTTTAAGACCGTGTTTATCAACGTGGACTGGCGCAAAATTGGCGCCTTGGGGCTAGTGTTTTACATCACGACCAACTTTGCACTGACGCTCCCCGTGACCTACGGCCACGTCCGGGGAACGTGGTACCTGTATCTGTGGGTGGCCATGGGCCAGATCCCCCAAGGCTGGTTCGAGCTGTTCATTGTGATCCCAGCTACCGAGATCGCCGACATTGGCCGCGAGGGCGTGACCATGGGCTTGATCTCGTCGTTTATGCAGCTCATTTCGATTGCCGGCGGCACCATCTGGAGTTCGCTCAATCGCGCCGTGGGCACCAAAATCAGCGTCGACGAAATCGTGACCGACCATCCGTCGATACACAATCGAGTCATGGTCTCCCTGGTCGTGTACTCGGCGATTCAGCTCTTGGCGGTCGTGATGTTTTGGTTCTTGCCGGCACAAAAACTGGACGCCCAGCAGCTCCGTGCATTTGGTGGCTTTAACAGCGTCGCGCGGCTCGCGATTCTTGCTGTGTTCTTGGCGCTGCTGGTGTACGATCTAGGCACGAACTTGGCCGACTGGTAAATGGCCGTGGAGATCATTGCCAGTCTGTACTAAATGAAGGAATGGAATGTACTTGCGTTCTAAATAAACGTTCGTCGAGAGCGGCTTTGCTCATGGAGGTCTACTTACATCGAACAATGGGTTATGGGCAGTATGGGCAGTATAATTCGTCCTCAACACAGCTCTCTCATACCATCACCTGGACGGACCGGTATGAGAGAGGGAAGTCTCGAAGTCGTGGCCACAGTGTTGGCTTAAGCTTGAGCTTGACGTCAAGTTCGTTCTCGAGACGCTCGCGCAAGAGCTTGAACTAAAGAACTTGAAGAACACTGTAGAGCTTTGGTGTTCAGTACAGTACAGCTCTCTCTTGCTTGCTCAATCATTATAATGGCTGCGTCGAACGCACGACGAACTCGACTTTTTATTCAGTCGACAAATGATGTCGACGCAAGCAGCGCAAATCAGTCTGCATCTGATCGTGGCGAACTGCATTGCAGCACGCTTTGTTTCTCGGATCTTTCGGCAGTCCAAAGAGCTTGGGATGAGACCTAAGCGCCTACAGAATTCACGTCCTCGAAATTCCAGTTGTTCCCATCGACGACATCGCAGTCTAATAACTGCAGTGTACTTAGCTCTTATTAACCGTAGTCGTATTTGTCGCGTTCGGTTATGTCACATCATTGCCACCACCACCACGACACTGAACGCCTTCTTATCAATGCGGCTGCCTAATGAATGGGATAGGCACGACAGCATGCGGTACTGATTTTTGCTGAACACACCGAGACTGGTCCGGCGGACCCACTGCTTCTGACCAGTCCACTGTCGCTTAGCGACACTTTGACGAGGCTGAGTCAGACTGATCGGGAAGACCCACGATACTGATCGGTACCGTACGTCAGAGTACAGTATGTTTCGAGAGATGCAGCAGTCAAAACCGCTATAATGGTACAGTACATATTGCACACGATGCGATTCCACTGAAAGACGGATGAACGGGTCGCTGTGACTTTCACAGGCCCAGTGTCTCTTTGTCTGGTTGAACAGCAGGTCACGCTGGCAACGAACGTACTACATCTAGATGGTTTTGCTGGTTCATCCAGTGTACACCCAGTGGTGTGACCCCATACGGCAGAATGTGATGGCTGCCAACGGGCACCTGGGCATGGCATAGCTATATGATGTGTGGTCCCACCCCAGCCTCAGCAGCCATCGCTTCCATTCTCTACTTTCAGTGACGTAAGGTTTTCCCGGAGACGATCGGATATGGGCTCAGCAGATGAGCCAACGCCTGTTTCTGAATTGTCGCGAACTCTGGTCCGATAATTAGAAACGTCTAGGATTTTGGCCGTTGCTGGACGTGAAGATGTACCCGCTTGAACATAAAAAGGCGTTCCCATCACCAGTCAGCAACATAACCGAGACACATGATTCATTCGGTCATAGTAAGACCAGGTTAGAACCACGTATAGTTTAACAAACGGGAATATATTCACTGTCAGAAATAGTGATATAACTCGTTTTGCCACGTAAAATGCCAGTAAACACACTTCGAGAGCTCTCCAGACGGCGAGAATCCCAACCGGTCTGGCGCGCCACAGAAAGAACAGCAAGGTGCGTCGCCCAGTTTCCCGCGGCCAGTATCGGCTGGCTTCCACCGATCCAACACGCAGCATCTCGCCTTCCATCCCACGCCTGCTTCAACCCTTTTGCCGCTAAGAACCCGCTGGCTTTCTTGTCTCGCTCGTGTGCCTTGCGTGGGTGATTACTTTTTCGTCGACTGTAGTCAAGACTCCAGAAAGAGGCGACGGAAGGGACAGAGGGTGGCCCTCCGAGATGGATAGAGCGAGAGGGAGATTTCTTCGTCTTGAGGCTGCTGCTGTCCACTTCCTCATTCCACACACAGCGTCATCGAGCGGCAAAAAATGCGTCCGCTCTCGCATGATGAAGTCATCCTCCAGCTCTCGCCCAAGTCGAGCGTTGACTATGCCCACACGCGCATGCACACAAACACCTCGTGGACAGCACCGTCGATGAGCATGTCGGACCAAGTGAGCGCGAGCGTTCGATATGCCCAGCGGCCGCACCGCGTCGGGTCGCGACAGTCCGGGTCGACGCGGCGGTTTGCTACCGGCACGTCGTTTTTCAACCACGATAGCTTTGGCAGCTTACGGCCTGGTCAAGACTGGGTGCGGCTTTTCCACCCACGCTACGTTGGACTTGCGGTCCACGTCGTGGTGTGTGGGTTCACCTTTTACTTTTTTTCGTACGGCTACGGCCGCTTAATCGCCGAGTACCTCAAAGCGAATGACGACGCCCAAGTACAGGCCGCCCACTACGTGCTCGTGTGGCCCCAAGCACTGTCATTCATCATCGGCTTGATCTCCGACTGCTTTCCAATTAATGCTTTTCGTCGCAAGCCCTACATGATCATGGGCTGGCTCATCAGCATTACCATGTACGTCATCATTATCATCATGGACGCCTACGGCAACAGCGGCCGCACGCTCTATCGCTCGGCGTGGAAAGATCGATTCGATAGCTCCAATTCGACGGATCACACAGATGCACAAGTGAGTCCATTCGGCATTGCCTATTTGCTTGTGAGTCTCGTCGCTGCGTTCGGCATCCAGACCTCGTGGCTTTCGGCGATCGCACTAAGCGTCGAGTATGCCCAGCGCGAACAGCTCTTCCACCGCGGCCGGCTCCAGGCCACGCTCGTGTCGCTCTACTACTTGGGTGGCGTGGTCGCCAACTTTGTCACGGCCTGTGTGATCGGTGAAGGTGTGAACCGCGACCATCTCGTGTCCAGCATCTCGGTGGGTGACGCCGCGGGGATCCTCGCCGTGGTCTCGTCAATTCCAATCCCATTTGTGCTCTACTACTTTTACGAAGAGCCGTTTGTCAACACAACGCGCGTCGGCATGTCGGTCGGCCAGCGCCTGAAAAACTTTTGGAAGTTTTGCCATCAAAACGTCGTATATCGCGTGCTGTTTTTCATCATTCTCCACTTGTTCTTGGTCGGACTCTACAACCAGAACGTCCGTGATGCGGTTCAGCGGTGGTCCGGCGTGACACGGAGCGAAGCGTTGGCGATCGAGTGCACGCGCATGGTCGGCATGATGCTCAGCATCCTCGTGTGGATGGTCTACCTCCGCAACGTTGGCTGGCGCACTCTGGCGTTCTGGGGCTCGATGTTCTACATCGCCGTCTACGGCGTCCTCACGTTCTGTACGGCCTACGACGTCATCCGCAACGAGTGGTTCTACGGTACGATGTTGACGCTCGGCGACGTGCCGCGCGCGTGGCTCATTCTCTACGCGATCATCCTTGCGACCGAGATCTCGGACATTGGCCACGAAGGCGTGACCGTTGCGTTGGGCATGTCCTACCAAATGCTAGCCGGCCTTGCAGGGTATACGCTGGCCACAATTTTCCCTAGTATCACCGGCTACAAAGTGACCATGGACGAAGTGGACACGGACGACGTCGCAACGCGCGCAAGTGTGATCAAGGCGTTTTTGATCATGGCGGCCATCAACCTCGCGTCGTTCCCATTGATCCGCATTCTGCCACAACAGAAATTAGACGCCCAGCAGATGCGCGCGTTTGGCGGCTACAATCGGTACGCCAGCACAGCGCTGCTACTTACGTTTGCCGTACTGCTGTGCTTTAATCTGGGCATCAACCTCGTGGTTGTGCTGCGATAGAACTGTATTCTAATACTGCGTAATCTCTGCGTGTGACGTGACTAATTGTTGATTATTTGTGTGATATATTGTGTTTGCCTTTCGGTTTGTCAAAGCTGACAAGATGGCCGGTTCGTTCTCTTGGATTGTGAATCGCCTTCAACTCCGTGAATAAATACTGCAATCGAGTTGCGTCTCCCGTTTGAACCTCAACATGGAGGACTGTGGACTCCGCTTTGAAGTGCATCCAGATGACTGTACAGCAGGCGACGGTTAAAATACTTGTTTGGTGCGCAAATTCGCATTCACTCAGAGCTGCTGGATCTGCTCTCTCGTCATGTGGAGACCAACCATTCTGCTCAGACCGTCACGATCACGAGTGCCAGAAGTGGCAGCACGACAAAGAGGATTCGACCACAAAGCCACTGGCTGGCAAGGCGTGGGTCCAATTGCCAGCAGATCGTTTTGTGACCACCATACATCAAATCCGACTTCAATGTCGAACCTCTCCAAAAGAAGACGTGATAACATGTTGATGGTTAGTTCTGATAGAACTACCTTTGAGGGTGGAACTCCCTAAATTATTTTATGCGATCTCAAAGCTAATCATGTCTCCCAAGTCTGATGGTGGCCAGCTGGCTCTCGGCGTGGTTTCTGTTCCGGACGAAACAGAGAAACATGGATGAATTATCGATTTGACGTTCACCTGGTTAACACCGGCGCTTTGTACACTGCGTCATGCGGTTGGTCGACAAGCCCATGCTGGATGATGCGATATCGCCTATCTTACTCCTAATAGAGCTTCAGTCGTTCCAGCAAGAAAGACTAGCGGTTGGGAGGCACGTCGAGAAGAATCTTCATGCGTTGCTGGATTGCCAAGTATATTTGCGGTAGATCTTGACCGCCACGCTGTTGACTTCGAGTACATCTGAACCTCCACGCTGTCGAGTTCCCGAGCAGTCATGTGTATATAGGCGATTACTGCATATTAATGAGAAGTCGATTACACTGGAATCTCTCCATAGATCGCCAGGCTGGGAGATTGCTGGGAGGCTCTGTTGTCGGAGTGGATGATTACGAATGAAAGGCAACCTGGTGCGTCACGCAACCGTGGAGCCATGCCTCTCAATGCACAAGGCAAGTGTCCAACTGTAGCTGGTGGCTGTCGTCGTCGTTCACTGTCAACGTCTGTGGCGTTTGCGATTATGGAATGAGTTTTTCCAAGTTCTGGGTATGCTCGTTCCATTGTCAGTCCAAATAATTTCCAATTTCGATTCCAATTATAATAATTGGTGCCCCAAACACTGTCACCGTACCATGCGATATAAAATAATTGAATGGAATCCAGTGAGATCTGTGGACAGGCCATGCGGTCGCGAGTCGACTGTGTGCGAGGCGATGGCACCGTCCGGCTCTCGACACTTGGATGGATGAGTTTCGCCCTCACGTTCTCTATCTTGCATCTCAAATTGACTGCATCGAACCCCGTCCCATCCTTCGGAAGACGTCCCAGCTCGTTGCAGAGAAAACTTGACACCGTCTCTCCACTCTTCAAGACATCGTCTTATCCTTCTTGCTCCTACGGCTCTGTGCGACTGCTACCAGTTGCATGCAGCCGCACTCCCTCCCTGGGGCGGATCGTCACGTGCCGTCAAAGCATGTGACGCCAGCAGCGGCCACGCCCATGGTCTTAGATCCGTACGCGTACCATTCCCAACGCAGCGGTCTCTCGAGCCACGACCGCCTCTCGTCGATCCTCATGCTGCAGTCGACCCAGACCTTCCCCTCGAGCCACTCGACGCGCCGCCATGCCCTCCCGAGCATCGATCGTGCCTTGCCGTCGGGGCGACGGTTCTTGGCAGGCGATACGTTTTTCAACTATGAAACCTTTGGCAGCTTGCGGCCCGAGTTTGTGCCAATCCGGCTGTTCAGCACGGCGTTTCTCGGGCTCGCCGTGAACGCCTTGATCGCCGGCTTTGTGATCACCTTGAGCAAGTATGGCTACCGCCAAATGCTCGGCGAATACTTGCGCGTGAACGACAGCAGCTTTGCGACCTCGATTGCATTTCTGCTTGAGTGGCCGGGGTCGTTTTCCGTGTTTATCGGCTTTTTGTCCGATTGTCGACCGATCAATCGGCAGCGCCGCAAGCCCTATATGCTGCTGGGGTGGGCCGCCGCCTTTCTTCTTTTTTTCCTGATTGCAATCATCGATTTTGCTGGTGCCTCGAGCTGGAGCTTACTGGACGCGCGGCAAGAACCCGACGACGATGAGATGGTGGCGATCCAGCGGCGCGCGGCGCGGTACGGCGGGTGGCTTCTCTTTCTCTCGATTCTCGCGCGGTTTGCACTGCAGCTCATGTACATTACGTCGCTCTCGATGACCGTCGAGTTTGCCCAGCGCGAGCCGCTGCGCGAACGCGGTAAATTGCAAGCCACGTACTTTGTACTGTTTTACGTCATGGCAGCGTTTGCCCAGGCCATCTCGACGTCGTTTGTGTTGGCGGACGATGACGGTCACGTGCGCTCCAAGATCTCGCTGGGCGCGACCGCGACTATCCTCGCCGTCGCGTGCCTTGTGCCATTGCCGTTTATTCTCAAGTTCTTGGACGAGCCCACGGTCGATGAAATCACGGTCCACTTCTCCTTGCGCCGCCGCGTCCACGAGCTCTGGCGGTTCTGCCATCAGAACGTAGCGATCCGCGTGCTCGCATTTCTCATTGGGCACTTTTTCATTATTGGGCTTTACAACAAGAACGCGCGGGCAGCGGTTGCGACGTGGTGCCATATCACTGAAAATAAGGTCCCCGCTGTGAACGCCGTGTCCACGGCTGGGTACTGTATCTCGCTGATTGTGTGGATTGCGTTCATGGTCAACTGGTCGTGGCGCCGTATTGCGGGCATCGGCACGGTCGTCTTCATCCTCGGGTACATGTCGTTCACGGCGTTGGTCGTGTACGACGTGGCGCGCTTCGACTGGTTTTATATTTTGCTGGTCGCCGTGCTCGACATGCCAACGGCGTGGATTCGGCTCTATGCGGTCGTGCTCTCGACCGAGATTGCCGAGAACGGACGCGAAGGCGTGACCATGGGGCTGGTCTATGCGTCGCAACTCATGGTCGGCGTGAGCGCGCACATGCTGTCGGCCGGCATTGGGAACTGGCTGCCGTTTAAAGTCACAACCGCCGACGTCGTGGCCGATTCTCCGCTCGTGCGAGCCCAAGTGTTTAGCGGCTCGATGGTTGTGTTTGCGATCAACTTTTTGTCCGTGTTTGTCGTGCTCTTGCTGCCGCAGCAGAAATTGGATGCCCAGCAAATGCGCGCGTTCGGCGGGTTCAATCGGTACGCGAGTTACGGCATTGCTTGCCTTTTCGGCTTGCTGTTTAGCGCCAATTTTGCAATGAACACACTCGCATTGACGCAGTAAAGCCACGTGCGACGAGACACTAGAGCTGGTGACAGGGGAGGAGCTGCTCATGTGTACCTAAAGTATCTAATAAATTATCAGAGCCCGTAGTGAGGCAACAATAAATTTAGTTGGCAAATGTTTATGAGCGTGTTTCTGATTGACGGCATTCTGTGACTTGTTGAAGTCGAAACACTGTGCCATCATGTGCTTGAAAGGACACTTGGCTTGAGTCCAGCTGTCGCCGGACCAGATTCAGTCCCTTGTCTAGTAAAGACCTCTATTATTACATACCCTGTAAAGTAGATACTGAGGAAGGAATTAGAACATTGTTTTTGTGCTCGTTATTTTTATACCCTGTATATAGCAATCGCAAAGTAGTCATCACATTGATGCAACTGAACGACCGCATCTGGACTACCGTTCGCTTCCTTTGATTGTTTGGTGCATAACGCTCGTACCATCTCCCCAGTGCCAGAACGCAAGGTTTTATCCTATATAAACCATGTCCAAACACCCATTTCCGCAGTCAGTGTCCTGCCCATGTCGATAAACACCATGTCGTAACCGGGCATATCAGTCGGCTACCGCGTTACTCCACCTCCAGAACACGCACGTACCGTAGAGTCCTGTCCACTAACGGTCCATCTCTCCCGATTCGCAGCTGAGCTTGAGTGTCTGGGAGCTTGAGAGGTGGTCGCTCCATGCGTGCGGACCCAGGGTGGTCAGTCGAGGACTCCAACATCCTGTGTCCGCGTCCAGAGAAATTGTTCCCATCCGAGTTCCCATCCCAAATCCGGACCGATCCGGGGAGACGCAATCCAGCACAGTGTCGAAAACCCCTTTGCGAGGATGCACTTTGTCTCGCCCCACGACCCCAAGCTCGAGCGCTCGCCGACGGTCGCGGCCTATGGACTCGACCCGCGGACACGCGCGACCACGGCATCCGAGTCGGTCGACTATGCTCCGTCGTGGTCCACTAATGATCGCCAGCCCTCGGGTCAGCCGCGTCGCTTCGTGGCCGGCACGACGTTCTTCAATTACGATGCGTTTGGCAGCCTCCGCCCGACCGATGAGCCGATCCAACTCTTTAGCCGCCAGTATTTCGGGCTCGCGGTCCACGTGTTGCTCTGTGGCTTTTCGTTTTACTTCTTCTCCTACGGCTACGGCCGCTTGCTCGCCGAGTACCTTAAAGCCAACGACGACCGCCAAGTCAAAGCCGCCAACTACGTGCTCGTGTGGCCCTCGGCATTGTCGGTGCTTGTGGGTTTAGTCTCGGACCTCTTCTCGGTCTGGAGCTACCGCCGCAAAGCCTATATGCTCCTCGGATGGTGCCTCAGTCTCGTGATGTACCTCGTGCTCGTGACGATGGACGCCTACAGCGACAGCGGCAACCTGCTCTACGCCACGGCCTCGCGGACGTCGGATACCGGTACGGGATCCAGTGGATCGAGCCGCTTTGCGTGGGCCTATATTGCCGTGAGTCTGCTGGCTGCCATTGGCATTCAAATTGCGTGGGTCTCGGCCGTCGCAGCCAGTGTCGAGTTTGCCCAGCGTGAGCACATCCATCACCGCGGCCGGCTCCAGGCCACGCTGCTCGTGGTCTACTACTTTGGTGCGTTCCTCGCCCAGACGCTCGCGGCTTGTGTTATTGACGAAGGCGCGACCAGCGACACCCGACTCGTCGCCAGACTCTCGATCGGCCGGGCCGCGACGATCCTCGCGGCGGTGGCGTTACTGGCATTTCCGTTTGTCCTCCTGTGTTACCACGAAGATCCGTGTGTCCACACGCCGCGGGTCGACATGCCACTGCGCGATCGGCTCCAGAGCTTTTGGAAGCTCTGCCACCGCAATGTAGTCTACCGCGTGCTGTTTTTCGCGGTGCTGCACTTGCTGTTGATTGGCCAGTTCAACCAAAACGTCCGCGACGCTGTGCAGCAATGGTCCGGCGTGACGCGCGACGGGGCCCTCACGATCGACGCCGCACGGCCCGTCGCCAATTTGGTGACGGTGTTCTTGTGGAAAAACTTTCTCCGGAATGTGAGCTGGCGGGTCATGGTGTTTTGGGGCTCCAGTTTGTACATTGCGACCTATTGTGTGCTGACAGTCGTGACGACGTTGGACGTCATCCGGAACGAGTGGTTCTACGCCGCGATGATCATGGTCACGGAGATCCCGCGTGGCTGGCTACTGTTGTTTACGTTTGTGCTCGCGACCGAGATCGCCGACGTTGGCCACGAAGGAGTGACCGTCGGTCTCACGATCTCGTTTCAGGCACTGGCAGGGCTGACCGACTTTACGCTTGGGGCACTGTACCCCGATCTCTTAGGGTTCAAAGTGTCCGAAACACAAGTGAAAGAAGACACGCCGACGACTCGAGCACATGTGATCAAGGCGTTTGGTAGCATTGCGGTCGTCACGGTGTTGTGCCTCGCCGTGATCCGCCTCGTGCCGCAGCAGAAGCTCGATGCCCAGCAGCTCCGGGCGTTCGGAGGCTATAACAAGTACGCCAGCTCGGCATTGGCGATTCTCTTTGCCGTGCTGCTCTCTTTAAATTTGGCGGCAAACCTCATGGTTGTATTGTGAGACAGAGCGAGTTAAGCTGAATTAATGTGCTGTAAAGTAATACGAGCGTTCACGTGAATTATAATTGAAGCCTACTGAAACTGAAACTAACGAGGAGCTTAGAAGTTTCGCGTAAGGCAGTTGGCGCGAATAATGAGATGCCGCAACGCCAGACAGCTGAGACCCAGCTGCATGCTTTCAGTTGCTGAACCACACGGACACAGAGCGGTGGGTTCCACCGGGTGGAATGCTTGTCGGCTGAGATGTACATCCGGATGCTGGCACCTTCACGCAACAGTCGGCACGGGACGCTTTACTGGACGCCAGTGCTGCTATCATTCGCAACAGCATCCCGCGCACAACTAACGGCTGATCCCACGTGACGTGGGGCAGCTCTCTCTCTAGATGTATACAGCCAACACGACTTGACATGCTGTAGAATCAATATTGAAGGCACTTCATGCTCTTCGTCTACATAGACGTGTGAAAGCAGGAGGCTCTGCGTCATCTCACACGAAATAAGTAGACGTCCAGCTGCCGTACCATAGAGATCTTGGATACCTCTCGAACCCAGTGCAGTGCGATGTCATTTTGGCTGTCTCCAGTCAGCCTTGTGTGTGAATCTTGACACCAAATCCATTCCGTCAGTTCACTATCTCAACTCCACCATGGGTACCAATCACCACCACGCCGCCAAGTTGGACTCGTCGCCTGCCAGCCACACGGACTACCACGCCCACTCTCGCCCGACCGCCGTGACCTCGCCTGACGTCGCCTCGCTGAGGTCACCAACTTTTCTCCCAGTTCATGACCAGCGCATCGTCTCACCATTGGATCAACGATTCGTCGCTGGTGCGTCGTTCTTTCACTATGATGCCTACGGCAGCCTGCGGCCAGGTCGCGAGCCGATCCAGCTCTTGCGTCGCCAGCACATCGGCCTCGCGCTGCACTTTATCGTCTCTGGCTTTACGTTCTACTTCTCGTACGGCTATGGCCGGTTACTCGCCGATTACCTCAAGGTCAACAGCGTACAGGAAGTCTGCGCGGCGTTCTACGTGCTTGTGTGGCCGTCGGCACTCTCGATCGTCTTCGGGGTCGTCTCCGACAGCTTTCCAATTTGGGGATCGCGTCGCAAAAGCTACATGCTCCTCGGCTGGCTCCTCAGTCTCGCCATGTACGCCGTCCTCTTCATATTGGACGCGTACAGCGACAGCATGAACGGCAGCCCGTTCGCGGTGGCGTACTTGGTCGTGAGCCTCCTCGCTGCGTGTGGCATCCAGATCTCGTGGCTCGCCAGTGTCGCTGCCAGCGTCGAGTACGCACAGCGCGAGCCCATCCATTACCGTGGGTGTCTCCAAGCCACGCTCGCCGCGATGTACTATGCCGGTGGAGTGCTCGCTCGGTTCCTCACGGCCATCTTGATCGACGAAGGCATCACGAGTGACGACCACATGGTATCGTCCCTATCGATTGGTGGTGCGGCTGTCGTCCTCGGCGCTGTGACACTGATCGCGCTCCCATTTGTCGTCTGTTTCTATCACGAAGAGCCGTCCACAAGCCCCCCCCAGGCTGAGGTCGTCATAGCATTACGGGACCGTCTGCAGACGTTCTGGCGCTTTTGCCATCAGAACGTCGTGTACCACGTGCTGTTCTTTACGAGCCTCCACCTCTTCTTGCTCGGGCTCTTCAACCAAAACGTGCGGGACGCGGTGCAGACATGGTCTGGCGTTGATAATAATCAGTCAATGACGGTCGAAGTCATGCGGCTCGTGGTGGACGTAGCGAGCGTGCTGGTGTGGAAGCGCTTTCTCCGGAACGTCGGCTGGCGAACGCTCGTTGGTGTAGGGACGCTGCTTTACATTGCGGCCTACGCGGTGCTCACTGCCTTCACAACCTTCAACGTCGTCCGCAGCCACGTGTTCTACATTGTCCTGCTCCTGGTCGCCGAGGTCCCACGCGCGTGGTTGCTGCTGTTCACCTTTGCGCTCGCGACCGAGATCACCGACACCGGCCACGAAGGGGCCACGGTTGCACTCGCTATGTCCTACCAAACACTCGCGGGGCTAGCCGACTACACGCTCGCTGCGATCTCCCCGGATCTGCTCGGCTACAGTGTAACCAATGCCGAGATTGCCCAGGATTCGGTATCGACACGCGCCAAGGTGATCAAGGCGTTTGTCGTGATGGCGGTTATAAACCTTCTGTGTCTCCCAGTCATTCGACTGCTGCCCCAGCAAAAACTCGACGCACAGCAGAAGCGAGCGTTCGGTGGCTACAACACGTACGCAAAGCATGCCCTGCTCGCAACATTTGCGGTGCTGCTATGCTTTAATTTGGCAGTCAACCTCACGGCAGTACTATAGATTAGAGCATTCCTGTGACAAAATGCTGGATACCTACCTACTAGAGCATGAGATTAATCCCCCATACTATCCACCTAAAGCCACCACTTCTCTCTCTGTGAGCACAAACTCTCGCCATTCGATGCCATCATGCCAACACGATTGAACCACTTGTGTTCGTATCAGTTTTGAGCCTGCTTATTCACAACAAGTGGCTAGCTCAAACGATCCCTCGGGTGCCTTGTGTATTTTCACTTTTCTCGTTTCCACAAATGCTCATTTACTCACTCTTTTGGTTTGGAGAGAATAGTCTGACGCCGTTGCTTGCGTGCCAGCAGCATTTGTGTCTCGTCACTCAGGACGTCCATTGCAATGCGCTGTTTGGCTTGCACGATACGCTTTTGCGCTTCCTCTTCCTTGCGAAGTTCTTCTTCCTTTTTCGATTGCATTTCTTTCGTCGCGAGCAGTCCTCGTCGCTCCATGTCTTCGCGAAGTGCCAGCGCCTGCGTCAGTCGCAGCTGACGCTGTTGGTCTTCTTGCTGCTTTCGTGCTTCTTCTACCGCTCTCGCCACTTCTCGCTGCTTCTCCATCTGCACTGCACGCATCGCTTCCTTCTTTAAGTTCTCCTCATAGAGTCGTTGGGTATACAGTTTTTGCTTGTGCCTCAGATCGTCCCGTGTGAGTCGATTGGATTTCGGTGAGGATTTCGTCGGCCTGGACGACGGCGATATCAGTTGCTGTGTGAGCGAGACTAGCAAAGGCGTGGCTGACTCGGAGCTGGCGTTGTCGCCTTCTGGACAAGGGTCTGCATCGTTGCAGTGTTCGTCCAACTGAAGAGTCAATTCGAATGCATCCAGATCCGGATCTAGAAGCTTGGCTTCATCACTATCCTCGTTCGTCTGCCGTAGAACGAGCTGTCGCCAAAAGCGAACGATGCCACTCATTGTAACTACGGTGCGAAACAGTGCAGCGAGCCGTTGCTGCACAAACTTGCGCCGATACAACGCGTGGAGTAAATCACTCCCGGTATCGGCGACGCCTAGTGCCATGCGCCACTGGCGCTCGACCATCATATTGTGGCCCACGCGCGTGATGATCTCAGTGGGGGTGAGGTCATGGCGTGAGTGGATCCCTTTCATACCACGCAATACTTTCTTGGACAGAATCCGGAACTGCCGTCGCCGCTCGACGCGACGCACTTGCTTGGCGCGGAACGCCCACTGGATCTTGACCGCCGCGCGTTGAGCGAGCGCCTGACGGAACATGCGCCGTGCCAATACGCCACGAAACACACGCTGGACATGCGTCGCGCTCGACTGAAACATTGCAAGATACGCCTGCGTAATCTGCTCTTGCTCGCATTGGACCTGCTCGATCCACACGCGGAGCGCGTGGGACTCGTAGTCGAATGCTTGCTCGGTCTGGTGCATGCGCTCGAAACTCGCCTTGATCTTTGCCTAGAGTCCAGTCCCCATACAAATTTTTTAGCTGCTCGATGCTTACCATATTAACAGGGCATGGCACGCACGGTGACATCGCGGATGCCGTCAATCGCATGGTCGATCGGTGTTGTGAACGCGTCTTCGGGATCGTGTGCACGCGAACGACGCGGTGAAACTCCCCCGTGGAAACTACTATTGACTGCCGCATTGTGTGGGGATACAGCCTTCTCGACAGATCTGGATGAGGCGCTGTAACTGGACGCGCGCGGCGAATAGAGTGGCGGCAGCCGCATATTGGTCTGGACTTTGGTGGCTTCACCAAGCAGCCAGATCATGAAACGACGTACCTGTGTTGTGGAATACGATTGCGAAATGCGAGTGGCATAGTGCCTAACAGAGGTGATCCAGTTTTGGTCTGGACTGATGTCTTCAAGCACTCGTATCTGAACTCGCTCGGATTGGCCGCAGAAGATTGCTCATGCAGTGAATCTAAGAGGTTAGGGAACGGAATGTCGAACTGTGACGGGAAGTTCCAACAGACCCGGCCGAGGGGTCGGGGAACCCACGTCATGTGTTTCAAAACTGACTTGATCATCCTTTTCCGCCCAATTACGCCAGCCACCATTTTTTGCGCGCGCCCTAGCCCTCTGCCATGCTTGCTCTTTCCTCATGCGCGTCGTCGAACCACCACCCCACGCAAAGCAGCTGGTTTCTCACCTGTGCACATCCACGTCCAGGCGCGTCCAGGCGCGTCCAGCATCCAGCACCGTCTAACTCGGTCTATCCAGCAATGACTCTTAAACAGTGGCTGCCCAGTACACCATAACGTTTGACTTTTTGGCATTCGTCACTCTTTCTCTCGGTCCTCGAAAAAGCCAGCCAGTGGCTCTCGACCAAATCGACCTCATCGACCACATCGACCCGACCCACCATCCCCATTCCCCATTCCCCATTCGCTCTCGAGCCGACACCGACACCGACACCGAGCAAGTCACAGCCCGAGTTGTAGCGGTATGGTGCGGTTCCTAGTACTGGCGGCGACGTTGCTGGCGGCACTATGTCCCTCGCGCTCGGCGGCTGCCGCGGCCAACAGCTCGACCCAGATGTACCCTGTGAAATCCGGCCTAGGACTCTGGGTCGATCCCGACACACCGGATGACCGCCAGTCGTACGTGACATCGCGCGGTCGCACATGGGAACTCGTCATGAGCGACGAGTTCAACGTGGCCAACCGCGATTTCCGGCCCGGCAAAGACCATCTCTGGACGTCGCTCGAAAAACCCGATGGCGTGAACGGCGCCAAGGAAATCTACTCGCACAATATGACCTCGACCAAATGCGACGACGACGGCACGTGCTACTTTTACATCAAGATCATTGACGACCACCAGACCATTTCCGTGTACAACCTCTATCTGCAGACCCCGGGGTACGAGACCGTCGAGTTTTTCTACCGCGCCGGCATGGTCCAGACCTGGAACAAATTTTGTTTCCAAGGTGGCATGCTCGAAGTGAGGGCGCAGTTGCCCGGGGCCGTGAGCAACAAATCCGGGAATCCAGACCTGGCGAAAGGACCCAACGGCAAGACCGAAGCGTTAGCGTACTACCCGACGTGGCCGGGTATCTGGATGATGGGGAACTTGGGGCGCGCGATTTTCAGTGCCTCGACGAACCGCATGTGGCCGTTCTCGTATAACCGGTGTGACCCCGATATGTTTGACCCCAAGAACCAGCGGATTAGTGCGTGTGACGCCAATCCGGGCTTTGGCATGAACCCCCACCAAGGCCGCGGCGCGCCCGAGATTGATTTACTCGAAGGCGGTGGCGTCGCCATCTCGTCGTCGCTCCAGATCGGCCCGGGCATGCCCAAGGACTTTCGCCTGTTTGACATTGACACGAAATTCGACGCAAACATTTACTGTCTCTACGGCGGCGACTGCAAGACCCCGGGGGCCAACCACCCGGGTGTACCGACGGCGCTCTATGACAAGCGCGGCCACAAGTCGTGGTACCAAGCGTTGCGGTACCAGAGCAATCCGTTCTGTGCCTCAAACCCGGCGCAGCGCCAGACGTACGAGGCCATTGCCACGGCGGCCAAGAGTATTACGGTCAACACGTGCACCAAAGACACGTGCTCGGCCGCCAAGGACGGGTACGCCGACCTCGGCTTGGTCGATGGCAAAGGGCCGTCGCACTGGGGGATTAACTACAACGGCACGTGCTTTCCCGTGATGAACGCTTATATGGGGTCGTACCTCTGTGACCCCGACAACCAAAACCCGCTGTGTACGAGTCCCCGTCCGGACAACCAGACCAAGACCGGCGTCATGAAGGAATTCAACTACCAAATGGATGCGATCTCGTCCAACTGGCCGGTGCATCTAGGGGCCTATACCGACTTTCTGGTGTACCAACTCGAGTGGGTCACGGGGCAGAGCGGCTACGTGCGGTGGATGCTTGATGGGCATCCGATTTTTGAGGTGACGACCGAAGCATTCTCGAATGTCCCCCAGGACGCCAAGAAATCCAACCCGCAAAAAGTCATGCTGGAAGAGCCCATGTACCTTATTTTTAATGTGGCCCTCTCGTCGTCGTGGGGTGCGACACCACCGAACCCCGGCAAAGTGTGTCGCGGCGACGGCAAAAACCCCGAGGCCATCAGAATTTGTGACGAATTCCCCATGTACATGAAGGTCGACTACATCCGCCTCTACCAAGACCAAGGTACCGACCTCGAAGCCGACAATTATATGCAGGTCGGGTGTGACCCCAAGTCGCATCCGACGAAGGAATGGATCAATGGCCATATTGACGAGTACACGGACTTTGACAACCTCGCCATCGACGTGTCCGGTGGCGCCTACTGTACCAAGAACGATGACTGCACGATCTTGGCGTCGGGCGATTTGCAGTACACCAAATTAGTGACCGGCTCGTGTGAAAATAAACGCTGCAAATGCGCGTTCGGGAAATCGTGGGGCGGACCGCGTTGTACCATGGCGCTGGACGAAAGCCAGACCACGACCGGCAAGAAGATTGAGGGCTACGGACCGCCCATTGAAGTCTCGGTGTCGGTCGCGATCATCGTGGTCCTTTTGACGTTTGCATCGGTCGGGTACGCCATGAAGAAATCGAGTGCCCAACTTGAGTTGGCAATCAAGACGTCGTCGCAGAAAAACGCCGTTGGTCTCTCGCCCAACGACATGCACGATGGGCAAATGAAGGTCGCCCACGGACAGTTTTTGTAAGCTTGTCAAACGGGTTCAAAGCGACTACGTACTCGCTCACTCTCAGCTCGACTGCTTCTTGTATCAGTATCTCCTACGGCGGTCCACCTCCTCTTTTTCTCTATTCGTGACTCACGTGAGGGACCGGGTCGCTTGGGCGTCGAGCGCTTCGTTGCAAATTTTGTATCGACGACGGGCTAAATTTCTGTCTCGTACGAATCACATCGTTTAGATAAAACAATACACCAGACATTACAACGCAACGCAATCCCCTTCTCCCATCTTGTCGTGAAGTTCCTTCCTCCTCTGAGGAGGGGGCGTACTCGCACTCGGTCCCCTCCTCAGAGGAGGAGCGCTATGCACCAAGAGATCAGCAACATGTATCACGAGAGGACGTTTCAGTGCACGCGTCCTATACGTATCGTGTACTGAATTTTGAGCATCCCAGCCAGAGGCTAGTCCAGGCAAATGAAATGCCGCATCGACTGTACGACGATCGACAATCCTGTGAGTGTGACCTAAGTTAGACGAGACCAAGACGCTGTGCCCAACGACCACACCACACTATCCGATTGATAAACTGTAAGCTTGAAGCTTACCCACCCACGGCAAGCAGACTGACTGTGATTTTGCGCTGAATCAACGGTATGGCAACGAAGTGGTGGCTCCGGCTCGTTTGAAAATCCCATTCTTCTGGGTCTGGCGTGACCTGTTTTCGTCTCACCTAGGTCATAATGTTGCGTTAACGAGTGGTCGAGAGCCTCTATGTTGCCCCCATGTTGCTTATCTCCAAATCTAACGTTGCGCGTACTCGTTTATGTACAGGTACCACAGGTTTTGATGCACATAGCCGGGCCACCAACTGGTTTGAGGGTCCACAATCTTGGCAAATGGACCTGTGTTGATTGTCCGAGCGGGCACAGTACGGTGCAACGCGCCGTGCCGTGCACGGCACATAAGACTGTAGTGTAGTGGCGTTGTAAACGCTGCCTCCTCACCGCATGTGCCTCGCGCAATGGCCTCGCCAAAAGGACCAGGCTGGGCCTTTGACTGACTCAGGCTGCCTCGTACAATCGCCCACTTCTTCACACACGGATTTATCTTCCCCTTCATCCCCTCTCCTTTTCCATGGTGCACCTCGCGTCGTGCGCGGCGCTGCTGACAGCCGCAGCGCTCGCGCCGCTCGGGGCCGACGCAGCCGCCTCCAAAGAGTACCGCGTGAAATCCGGCATCCGGACATGGGTCGATCCAGAGACCCCGACGGATCGCCAGGCGTACGTGTCGTCGCGCGGCCGCGACTGGGAGTTGGTCATGAGCGACGAGTTCAACGTCGCGGGCCGCGATTTCCGTCCGGGAAAAGACCACCTCTGGACGTCCCTCGAAAAGCCCGACGGCGTGAACCGCGCGCTCGAGTATTACTCCCACAACATGACCTCGACCAAGTGCGACGACACGGGCGACTGCTATTTCTATATCAAAGTCCAGGACGAACACATTCCCCTCAGCACGTACAACATGTACACCAACCCGCCTGGGTACCAGACCGTGAACCTGTACTACCGCGCGGCCATGGTCCAGTCGTGGAACAAATTCTGCTTCCAAGGCGGCATGCTCGAAGTGCGCGCACAGCTGCCCGGGGCCGTGAGTTCGAAATCCGGCAACCCCGATTTAAAGGGCGGGCCGTCGTCCAAGACCACCAAGGACGGCATGCCGTACTACCCGACGTGGCCAGGAATCTGGATGATGGGGAACTTGGGGCGCGCGATTTTCAGTGCCTCGACCAACCGCATGTGGCCGTACTCGTACAACCGGTGCGAGCCCGATATCTTTGAGCCCAAGAACCAGCGGATTTCGGCTTGTGAAGCGAACCCGGGCTTTGGCCTGAACCCGAACCAAGGCCGCGGCTCGCCCGAGATCGATCTGCTCGAAGGCGGCGGCACCGACATCTCGTCGTCGCTCCAGATCGGCCCGGGCATGCCCAAGGATTTTCGGTTATTCAACGTCGATCCCGTGATCGACGCCAAGAACGTCTACTGTCTCTACAGTGGCGACTGCACGACGCCCGGTGCCAACCACCCGGGCGTGCCCTCCGCCTTGTACGCCAAGCGTGGCCACCCGTCGTGGTACCAAGGTCTCCGCTACTCCGCGAACCCGTTCTGCGCCTCGGACCCGGCCATGCGACAGACCTACGAGAACGTCCAGGCGTCCATGAAAGCCGGCATCAAGCTCAACTCGTGCACGCCGCAAACGTGCGCGGGCTCGAAAGACGGGTATGCCGATTTGTCCCTCATCGATGGCAAAGGGCTCACGCATTGGGGGATCAACTACAACGGCACGTGCTTCCCCGTGATGAACGCCTACACGGGCGCGTTCTTGTGTGATCCTGACAACCAAAACAAGCAGTGTGAGACGCCGCGACCCGACACCCAGCCCAAGAGCAATATCATGAAGGAATTCGCATACCAAATGGATGCGATCTCGTCCAACTGGCACGTCCACGTCGGGGCCTATACCGACTTTCTGGTGTACCAGCTAGAGTGGGTCACGGGCAAGAACGGCTACGTTCGGTGGATGCTTGATGGGCATCCAATTTTTGAGGTCACGTCCGAAGCGTTCGAGAATGTCCCCCAGGACGCCAAGAAATCCAACCCGCAAAAGATCATGTTGGAAGAACCCATGTACCTTATTTTCAACGTCGCGCTCTCGTCGTCGTGGGGAGCCAAACCGATTAACACCAACTCGGTCTGTCGCGGCGACGGCACGAATCCATTGGCGGTCCGCGTCTGCGACGAGTTTCCCATGTACATGAAGATCGACTATGTCCGTCTCTACCAAGACCTCGGCGACGACTTGGAGCCCGACAACCTCATGCAACTCGGGTGTGACCCCGCGACGCACCCGACGAAAGAGTGGATCAAAGGGCACATTGAAGAGTACCAAGACTACGACAATTTGGCAATGGACGTGGCCGGCAATGCGTTCTGCACCAAAGACGACGACTGCACGATCTTCCCCGAAGGCGATCTCCAGTACATCAAGCTGATTACCGGCAAGTGTGTTAACAAGCGGTGCGCTTGTACCAACGGCGATGCGTGGGGTGGCCCCCGCTGCACAATCGCACTCGATGCGAGCAACGCCGTGACCGGCAAACTCAAACGCGTCGAGGGCTACGGTCCGCCGATCGAGGTTGCTGGTGGTGTTGCGGTGTTGGTGGTGTTGCTCACGTCGATCGCCGTGTATTCGACCCTGCAAGCCGAGAAGCGCGCGGCCCAAGCGGCGCTTCGCCAGGCCGTGATGATGGAGAAACCCGTGCCGCCCCAAGCCCCGGCCGACCAGCGGGAATCCGGCGCGGCCCCCGTCGGCCCCGCCAAGGTCGACTATAGCCGCAACTTTGTGTAACTGTGGCGTGACTGTCTAGTCGGCTTTTATCCGTACGTAGAGACCCTGTAACGAGTACTTACTATCAACACAAACTGCACGTCCTTACTTAGTTCTGGCCGAGTGGAGATGGCCACACTCGCGCCGATCTCGGTCTCAGAATAGTGACATGAGACCGTCGCCGTTTTAACCGTACGCCCTTTCATGATCCTGACCATGGCGGGATGCTGGAACTCAAAGCTTTTGTGCAGGAATCGGTCCACGCGTTAGACGAGGACGCCCTGCATGTGCTGTGCACTACGCTCCGTGTCGACGCACGCGGCTGCGACGACCGACGCGACATTGAGCGGATCCTCACTGGCCTTCTGTGCCTCGACAAGGACACGTCGCTCGGCACGTTTCTCACGTGGCTACGGACCCGCGAAGCACAAACCCACACCCATGGATTACTGTCTCGGAAAAGCGCCTTTCTCACTACCTTTGTGCCCACCATATCTCCTCGAAAAGCGGTAGCGGAGACCAACAACAATCCCCATCACGAAAGTGCCGTCAAAGATCATCATCTCACTGACGAGATCGCGACCCAGCTTGAGGAGCTCAATGTGCTCGAGCAGGATTTCAAAGACGCTGAGCGGCAGGTCCACACGGGTTCCCCGAGCTTTGAAAAGCTCAAGGCGTTTCTCGTCAAACTCACCAAACTGCGATCGAAAGAAGTCGATGTCCGAGGGGTTCTCATCCACCAGAGCGAGCGCCTCACGCAACAGTACGCACAGATGAAAGACGAGACTCTCCACACGCGTGCACAGCTCGATTTCTTTGTCAACGGCTTTACCAACCTCCGCCATCGCCACGATGAACTAGTCGAAAAATCGACGCAAATGAAAGCCGAGAACGAAGCCGCCCAGGATATTTTTCTGTCTATCGCAGCCCAAGAGAGCCATTTTGGAGTGGTGTTGCATCGCACGACACTGCACGTGCTTGAGGAAAAACGACAGCTCACGCAGCAGCTAGAGGATGCCCGTGAAGAGATTCAAGGGCTGAAGGATAAGCAGCAGCAGCTCGAACAGCTCGTGCGTCGGCTCAAGCAGGAACGTGGCAATGCCCTCAAAGACGCGAGCAGCTACAAACTTCAGCTCCGCAAGTGCAAGCAAAAAAGCGAGGCGCTGGCAACCGACAGTCCCGACTGCGTGTACTTTCGGCAGCAAGCAACGCAGTTGAGAAGCGTGCTGACGACGCTGCTCACGCTCTTTCGCGAGTCAATTGTGCGCGACACCAAAACGGTCAAGCAGAGTCTCAGCAAAGAAGTCGTGCGGGCCGTGCAGAGTGTGCTTCTCGCTTCACCGACAATTTCAAACAAAGCAAAGACGCCAAGCAGCAGGCCGCTTTGTGCGGTTGACGCTTCTTCCGTCGAGCTGGTTGGAGAGTTACAGACCGTGGCTCGGGTCGTAGAGAAGAAAGCGATCGCTGGGCAGGACATTGACGAAGTCGTGCGTGGCGTAGTGTTGCTGGGTGGGCAAGAAGGAGAAGCGATGAGCTGTGCGGCGGCACTCTGCACTAAGCTGCGATACGTTCCTGTGGATTTAAAAATCGTGCTCGACCAGATTTGGGAGCAGACAGCAAAGGAGAACGAACGGCGGGCTGCAGTAACAGCAACAGGTGTTAGTGTTGGGGCTGAGTCTTCCTTTTCTAGCACGCCGCCACCCATTGTTGCTCCTCCATCTCCTGCGACGGTCGAGAATTATGTGGCTCCGTTGAGAGATGCAATCACAACACTGCAGAACGAGCGACAAGCGAAGGGAGTCGTACTGTACAACTGTGAGCTCACAGCACGCGAAGCGAATCTGCTAATAGGATGCGGCATCCCGATGGACAGTATCATCGACCTGAGCGTCCGACCACCACCACCGCCGCCGACGATCTCTGCACAGCCTCTTCCATCGACGCCGTCGTCCAAGGCCAAAACAACGATTGCATCCAAGCGGTCGGTGAGTCCGAGTCGCGGTACTGGACAAGCTGCTACACGACCAGGGTCCAAAGCTGCTCCATCACCTAGTAGTCCGTCTCGACCCACGAGCCGTCAGCCAACAGCAGACGCCAGGAAACCAACGATAACACCAGCGAGTCTAACCAAACAAACTGCTATCAAATTGATCGACCGCAAGGCAGTATTTGTAAGCATGCCCGACCACTTTGCCCAGCTCCCACCGGTTGCATCTGTCGAAGCTCGCGTCGATCTCATCCTTCAGGAGATCACACGCCAAAAACACTTGCGCGAAACGCCGTGGGTGGTGTGGGACGTTGCCACAAACCAAGTGAATGAAGCGTTGCTGATGTACGCTGAGGACATTAACACGATGCTCTGGAGTGAGCAAGACAACCGCCAGCCCAAGAAACCCAGTTCAGAGACGACCACCAGACCGACTACACCAGGGTCCAGCACTGCAAAGACGACTGGGAATGGCCCGACTCGTATCGGCACCTCGTCGTCTGGTGCAAAGACCCCAGGGAGAGCAAGCCTTAGTAAATCGCCGTCCAAGCCAGGTTCGCCAATGAAACCCACTGCGAAACCGAAAGCTTCAGCAGCATCCCCTCCCAAAAGAAAGGCATGATCCAAATGGAGCGTTCTCATTGGTCCATTTAGCTGACTCGGCATGAGGTGATTGGCTACGAAGAAGGTCTCCGTTATTCCGGCCTGAGTTGTCGCAACCGACAACGGCGGATTGTCTCCCATCTTCAAACGTCAGCAACAAGCAACCCTTATTATAAAAGCGATGGACGCGTCCACGGCTCACACACCAGAGCCTCCGAATGACGACGACATCCGTCGACCATGGACCACCGACGGCGAGTACTCGGATGTTCCGTTTGACGATGAAGACGACGGCGAGTCGTTGCGACCGCCGGTCGCGACGCTATCACCCAGGCCGACGATGGTACAATTGCCCAAGCACAAGAACCATCGTGAAGTGACAGTATCCACTGGCAGTATCGAAGAGATTGATCCGGACTTTCTAAGCGAGCTGCCGCCGGAGCTGCAGCAAGAGATTCTGCTTGAACACGCGGCTGCGCAAAAGCGGGCAAATGATGCTGCGATCCAGCAAGCCATGCTGGACGGATCGTCCGGAGAGAGGTCGCGTGATCCAGACGGTTCAGAGTACGAATTACGATCCAACAGCGACGCAGAGGCCATGCCGGCTGCATTGGGATGGGAGTGCCATGTGTGTACGTTTGCCAACCATCCCGCGATTCGCGTCTGCGAAATGTGCGACGCTCCGCACGCAGAGGTCGGCGCTGGATATTATTGCGACGATAGCGTAGACGGAGCGAGCCGCAGTCGCTCGGGCAGTGGCACTGAAGTGTACACCAAAATCGCACAGCGCATCCAGTCCTCGGTCTTTGCGTCGTCGCTCAAGAAACTTAAGATGCCCGCGACGCCCGCGACCACGACCATGACGCAAAAAGACGACCCGACCGCCGAAGATTTGCTAATTGCTGCGACCATGAAAATCCAGCAATTGCAGACCAGCGCGACCCAGGGCGTCCAGTCTCTCATGGCCAAAGCCAGCGCTAGCCGCCGTGCGTCGCTATCGTCGGCTTCATTGGCAGGGCATCGACCGTCGCCCCCGGCCGCGGCACTGCTGAAATCGCTGCAGCAAGATCTCAATACAAAATGCACCCCTGGCGACGAGCTTTATGAGGCACTGCTCTTGAGGCTCTGGAACGCAATCTACCAAGACGCCCCGCCGAGCGGTCTAGCAACACGCCCACCGCCATTGCGAGCCTTTGAGCGGATCTCGGACGGCTGGGTCGACATCGGTTTTCAGGGACCAAACCCCGACACGGACTTTCGCGGCGGTGGCTTGTTGGCGCTCAAGTGTCTGGTCTATGTGTTTGAAGCATACCCGCACAAAATGATCGAGGTCGTGCGCGATCAAAAGCCGTGCGACCATGGCACAAAGAAATGGTACCCCGTGTGTGTGGCGGGGATCAACCTTACCTGTATGATTGCGGGGGTACTGCGGCTTGGCAATGGTCACTTCGCGACTAGCACCGCGACGTTCTGGCCGCTGTTTGAAGAACCGTCGGCGTTCTACCAACTCTATTTCCATGCGTTCACCAAGATGGACGCTGCGTGGCATCACCTCAACGCTTCATATATGGAATTTGGAGGTACAAGACAAAGCGGTCATGTTTATGAGAGTTCCTTTTCTCACACCGTCGTATCTGTTTTCTAGTCGTGCTCAAGGCCACGCGGCGCATGGTGACGCACATCCTCGATCAGGCGCCGCAGACGCTCGATGCACTGAGCGCGGCCGCCGACGCTACGCTCGTTAATCGCTTTGTCGTCACGGCGTCGAAAGCGTTTCTCGATGATACCGAGAATGGCGAGTGTCCCGATCCGTTTCATCTCTTAGAGGATGAGAACGAAGTGCTGGTGACCTCGCCTCGGTCGACGATTTCGGCAGTCTTGTCCAAGTTCACGGGCGGCAACGTAGCGTCCTCCACTTCTCATTGACTTCCTAAATAATTTCTATAGTCCAAACTTCATACAGCCGCTTTCTTGATGCGACTCGCCGCATTTGACGCAGCAGTACCGGGAGCCGCAGCGGCGGCATTGATAGGTTGCAAAGAACCCACATACCACGCAAAACTTGCGCGCGGCATGAGTGGTGGACGGCGTCGCAGCGACGGACAAGTAGTTGGGTGGTGTTGCCCGCTCGCCCGTGCCCAGCTCTTCGTACACGAGCTTGGCGAGGCCCTTGACCTTCCAGCGTCTCGCCTTCCTAGTCACAAACGTCCTATCAGCAAACCTAGAGGGACAGCAAATGGGAGGATGAGGGGAGAACGCACATCTTTGAGCCTGCGGTCTGCGCGGCCTTGGCTTTGCCTGCTTTCGGGGTTTTCTTCTTTGACCCAGTCGCGTCGTCGACGTCATCGACATAAAGATCGTCGGCATCGGCGGTATCGCCGTCGCCGCCACCCCACGCGTCATCCTCCCCATAGTTGTCCGCCTCTAATGCGTCTAAACGCGCGTTGCGCACGACTGCGCGCGTCTCGTCGTCGACGTTGCGCATCGCTTTGCTCAGTTTAACGGTGCGACCTATCTCAATGCATTGGGTTTGTCAGCGAGTTGGCATCACCTATAAGCCGCAAAAACTCATAGGAAAAAGACCCATAGACCTACCAGAGTGACGCTTCTTCATACTACCACCTGCTGCAGCAGCGGCCGCGGCATTGGTCTGCAGCACGGTCTCGTTCCACCGCTTCTTGCCATCGTACGCTTTGCCCATTTTCGTTTTTCGACTGTATTCGTGATCCATAGAAGTTAACCGTCTACCTACGTAAATAATTTACTTTCCAATGCATACAAATGAATATATTTGTGTCATATCTACCAAACCCGATGCAAATGGCTACAGATATCCTTCACCTCCTTAGAACACGCACGGACTGGTCCACGTCTCGACGTCTTCGGGCACGGGCTTGAGCATGTGGAAACGATCAAAGTTAATAATCGCACGCTCACCCGTGTGGGTCACGCAGTTCTCAAAGGTCGCGTCCCACGCCATTTCTTCGTCCGTGTACGAGTGCCGCGCTTGCATCGTATTGGACGTTGAGCCGTCAATGCCTTCGAGAATGACCACAACCTCAAGCTCCGACTTGCGCAAGTGGTTCATGATCTGCATGCGCGTGGGTTTCTTGTAAGGTAGGGGAGCACCAGGTGTGCCGCCGTCGCGGTTGCCATTCTCCACGTCGACCAATCGCTGGCTCGGATCGGGGTACGCCGGCGCGAGCTTACCATTGTTGTGGCCTTTCTCGGGCAGGCACTCGGGTGGAAAGAGCGGCGACCAAGGATCAATGCGGTGGACAACAATCTGCGGCATGGCAATCAGTAGCATCCCACCGCAGTCGTCGTCGGGCTGCTGGATCCGCATTTGCTGGCTCTGAAAAAGGGCTTCGGGCACAGGGCCGTTGTTGGCAAACACGTGGCGCATGGCATAGAGCCGCACGTGGGCTTCCACGAGCTGGTGCTTGCGGCGCTCGCAGACTTGGAACATAAAGTAGTAGTCGCCGCGGATCTTACGGATCACCGCCGAGTTGGTAAACATGACGGTCTCGGCACGTTTCTATTGTAGACGCATAGAAAAAATGGCGTGGTGTTAGGAAATGTATGTAGAAGGAGCCAAGAGATAGACGTGAGAGACGTACGTTGGCTCGGGCAAACCGTGCGTAGAACATGCCAATGCAGATCGAGTCCAGAAAGATACCGGCGAATGACTGTAGGTAGACACCATAGACTCAGTAAGAGAGTGAGGGTGTAGAGGAAGACGCAGTGGGAGTAGTACTACCTCGAGCGTGAGGAGAATCGCCATGGACTTGCAGCCGCCGTAGAAGATATCATTCGTTGGCGCACCGTAGCCGATCGTCATCTACAGCCACACAAACAATAACTATCAGAGAGAGTATTACTATCAAGCACTGAGTGAGATCACGTACGATGGTCTCGAGGGAGAAGATGTAGGCTTCCGTGAGTGTTGTAAGACCAACGTTGCATTCGGAGCGTTGGCGCGAGATATCCAAATACGACAATGCAAACAAGAAGATCACAGTGGTATACTAGAAGAGAGAGATTGATAGTGAGTCTCCCTGAGCATTTTTATGAGGTAGATAGACCAACGCACCGCCAAGAAGATACCCGAGATGATGCGCGACGTGCGCGTGTTGATGACTGTGTGAAAGATGTCATTTGTGTATAGCTGGCGCCAGTCGCCGCCCGTGCGAATGATACTAGGATATTTAAAACTTCAGTGGTCGCTCTCCCGCTTTCCGGGACGTAGCATACCACTCACTTGATATGGCCGGTCGACTGGTGGAATGGTCGGCTGCGGTCGACAAAGCGCGTGCGGCGTCGCACGTTACTGCCGGAATCACCGACTGCGGTCGTACGACCGAGCAGCGGTGACTCGCCGTTCGCAATGCTCAGCAGCGGCTGCTCCACGCTCGCCATGGTGAAAGCGCTGGCGCTCGCAATTGGAATCTAGCGCTGGGCAGCAAGTACCAAGAAAAAAAAGGAAGAACTGAAGTAAGATTTTGTGTCTCGTGACCAAACAGCCTCTCTGTGCTGGCAGAGGTCACGCCCTCACTTTCTTCTCTTCCGCGTTCGCCTCGCTTTTGCAGTCGGACTGACTGGAGCCACTTCCAACAGGCGAAGTTCTATGTCAAGCAAGCAACGAGCAGATCCCGAGAGACTTCTGAGTTGGGCTCCGGTACCGAAATGATGGTACTGTACAATCATTGAAGATTGGTTAAAATCTTGTCTATATTAGCCAATCAAAAGCATCCAAAGTGTAGCCATGTGGCCTCAGAACAGAGAGGGCCATGGGCAATGGCCCTATGAGTGCTCAGCACCAGCGCCGTTCGACCAGAGAAGCAGTTGTGCATCCTCCACTCAACATCTTGATTTTGTATGGCCATCAACCCGTCCTTAACCGAAAAGATCTAGAGTGGTCAAGCCCTTTTCTGACGTTGACATCAGTTTCCTCGGCGACGCACCCCACCCCTGCTGACGTTGGTGTCGTTACGGCGACTGCCGTGAGCAGTCATTTTGATCGCTTCATCTACACTACACTAGTCCTCGTCTCTCAAAAATTTCGAGCACTGTCGTTGCCTTTGGGTTGCTTACTATTGGTTACATACGGCGGCGCTTGGAACGCCGCAATCTGTCCTCTTCCACCTTTGTCGCTTCAGTCTTGACCTTGGAAGGCTCTTTCTTTGAGCGCACCTTAGCCTGCTTCACTGGTGCCGTCTGCGCGCCGGCATCTTCTTCTTCGTCTCCTTGCCTTTCCTTATTCATTTTGCGTTCCTTGGCGGCCTTGGCCTTAGCCTGGATCTGCCGGAGTACTTCTTTTTGCTTGGCCGCCGTGCGGTGAAACACAAACGTCGTATCGCTCGACTCGTCCTCACTGAAGACATAGCCTTCCAAATCAAACGCTTGGATGCCCGCGATCGAGTCGACGCGGTTCATAATAAGGTAGCGACACATGAGACCGCGCGCGCGCTTGGCGTACACCGATTTAATCGCGCCATTGTCCTTGAAGACGCAGTCAATCACCTTGACCTCCTCGTTAAATGCACTGATTGCGACCGACTTAAAATACTCTTGCGACGCAACGTTCACCAGGACTTTCTCACCACCGCCTTCAACGTTTGCAAAGGTCGTAGTGAGATCCTGGGCGATGCGATCGCCCCAAAACGCATACAGATCTTTGCCGCGGGCGTTGACAAACTTCTTTCCCATCTCAAGCCGATACGCTTGGATCAGATCCAGCGGACGCAAGACGCCGTAGAGTCCGCAGAGAATGCGCAAGTGGTTCTGGGCATAGGCGAGATCTTTCTCGTTCAGCTCGTGGGCCGCGAGCCCCTGGTACGCGGGGCCATTGAACGCCAGCACGGCCTGCTTGTGGATGCCGTTGGCCGTGAGCTTCTGGTCACTCTCTACAGACTCGAATGTCCGGAAGCGATCGTAGTTGAGCTTTGCAATCGCATCGCTCACGCCGAGCAGCGATTTGAGCTTGGCCAGTGTGAGTTTGCGCAGCTCCGTGACGAGCGCGTGTGCATCCGAAAGCATGGATGGCAGTGAGTGGGATAGCGCGGAGGTAGGCGCTGCCATGTCGAGCGTCTTGGCTGGTGACAGCACGTACAGGAGCCGCGCCTTCGTCATGGTCTTCGTTGACCTTCCTTGGGTGGTGATCCGTACGGAGCTTTTCGCCTGACATGCTATCCGATACGAGTTCCTAACGTCGTTACGAACATACTGCTTCGTTATCAAGTGTTTATCCTCTACTAATCGACGGCTTCACTGGAAGCAACATGCTCCCAGTGTTGGAGATCCGAAAGAGCTTGCCGGAATCCAGATCGCGGACTGTCATGGTCGTCGAATCCCCCATCGCAGTGGATACTGTTGCTGATACAGTTGCATCCGGTGCTTGATGAGGTGTGGCCTGGCTTTGTGCAAAAGTCGCAGCAGGCGACGCGGTTCGATGGGACGCCGGCCCAGGTCGCTGCCTAGGGTGACGCGAGGCCTCGGTGTGTGCCTGCAGCCGACGGCGGTGGCCATTCCGAAGCTTCAGTAAGATTGGATGGCTGCACAACTCAATCACTTCACACACACTGATCGTGAGGTCTTGTGGCCCAATATTCGCAAGCACTGTTATGATCGTGGCCGTGATCGTCTCGGTGCTCGCACCTTTGGCCCGCAGCGTCACCACGTCTTCTTCGGCAGCACTAAACAATGCGAGTGCGACGCAAAACATGCCTTCAATGCCCATGAGCAGGCACACGTCCCAGATCGCCAAGAGCGTGTCGTAGCGCAATTGCGAGCGGTGGGCCATGAGCGAAATGTCGGAAAACAGTGTGGGGAACCACTTGTACGCGAGCAGACAGACCGGCAAACCCGCTTGGTCCATGGCGTCGTGAAAATTTGGTAGATGCATTTGCACGACTTCTTCCAAGACATTGCCGACTTCGATCAGCGAGGTAAACAAATCAAAGTTGTCGCCGCTCGAGTGGTTCGCGCGAATGCCAAAGACGTGCGGCAGAATATGGATCACCACGCCCCGCAACAGCTCGAGACCGGCGACGTCGTCGTCGCCGACGACTTGGAGAATGATAAAGGCAATGCCGTTCATACCTTGCATGTAAAAGCTCTTGCCCTCGGCCAAGTCCATGGAGCTGCGCGACCGCGCATCGGTGCGGACATCCGAGTCGCACGAAATGAGAAATGCGTGGAGAACCGTTTGAAGCGACCGCAAACGTTTCGTGGTTTCGTCTCCACTGAGCACGGGTGCGCCAGGGGATCCAGCCAACCACTTGGAGGTTCGTGGGACGTCTTTGAGGACTTGAATCGAATCGCTAGAGAGAGACAAAAAAGATGGACGTCAGAATGCGATGCTCTCCAACAAGGGAAGGGAGGGAAGGAGAAAACGTACGAGGCATTCAATTCTTTCTGCAACATTGCATCGAAATCCGCTTGATCGACGGGATCGATTGCCCATTTGAAAATGGCTTTCCAGTACGCAGCACGCTGTGCCGACTCGGACGCCATGAGCTGGAGCGCTTCGATGAACCGGCCTCGTGCTTGTAAAAACTCGAGCATGCCCGAGAGCTGGTCGTCTGGGAACTCGGATCCTCTCCGTACCGGTTCGCTGAGAAATGGCGGGCTACTAACGGCAGCTTCGCCGTCGCCGTCACTATCACCGTCGCTTTCATCCGAGACAGAGTCCGATGCCGAGTCGTCACCGCCCAGATCTAGCGGCACCCGGGCGGTCGATGTCGCTGGCGGCAGCAACAACCCACGGTTGCGCATATTCACAGAGCTTTCCAACTGCAGATCATCGAGCGTGAGGTCAAAGCCAAAGCCAGGGATACAGCCTTCGGCAATATTGATCGCGCGCTGGATCGCATCGGTCCACTGGACAAGCTCGTCGCGGGTTGACGCCTGAAAGAGCATCGAGTAGGCCTTGACCGATACCAAAAAGCAGTACTTTTGCTCGGCAACGATTTCGTGGACCGTTTTGACAGTACATCCACCCACGAGAGGAATCACACTCCGATTCGACTCTTTGCCGCCGTCGGCTTTGGGCTGACACGTCAAAACGTCGCCGTCAATCTCGACAATCTGTTCTTTCCACGCGCGAAGGCCGTTGCGGTACATTGCAATGGTCTTGAGCTGTGTCGTCAGACCATAGCACAGTTTGCACTTGAGAATGCCACGTCGATGGGGACTCTTGAGCCACCGCAGCGTCACAGGCAGTCGCCTCGGCCGCTGCAGCATTGACGCGACTTCGTCTTCGTTCAGTGTCTGCAGCGAAATTCCGTTCACCGCGACAACCATCGACCCACGCACGAGCGGCACGCTGTCCAGATTCCAATCGCTTTTCGTACACAAGCGATGGTTGTTCCACTTGGAAATCCGCAATAGCTGCACGAGGTCGTCAACTTTCTGGACGTGGATATCGACAAAGTCTTGTTCCGACGACCGCGGCACCATCACGGGCAGCTCAATGCTCGACGCGCGCAGTCCACTCTCTGCGAAAAACGAGTGGTTTGTCCGTCCCCACATGGCTGGCGACCGCGCGCGCTCCAAGCGCACAGGCGAGTCGTCGACCACGACACTACACACGGCGCGGAGCGCGTCCATCCACTGGTTCATCTGATCTACGTTCTTGGCCGCGAGCGTCACACGCACAGCCTTCTTGCGCTTGATGCGGAATGCGTACGGTCTTCCCGAGAGCGGAAATGGCAGCGCAACTACGTCGGCACCTTGAATGTGCAGTTCCTGTTTGAGCGCCATGCCGCTGCCGGCGATGGCTGCCGACGACGAATGCTTGCTTGTACTGGAGGCTTCGGCGTACTCCTTTAAGACACTGTCGCGAGAGAGCACGATGTACCGCTTCTGCCATGTGTGGAGCAGTTTGCTGCGGCGTCTGCGCACATACAGCACGCCTTCCATCGTCTACGGCCTTTGTCCTCGTCTTTCTCGGGACCTTTGGAACTGGAACTGGTCGTCTGAGTCCACAGGGTTTAACTGGATCGGATCAGATCTGAGATGAAGCTATATTCTGAGACCGACGTTCAACGAACAGCGACTGAACACTAACCGGCAATGCAAAATCAATATAATAGGTTAATCGGCGAGCATTAAAAAGACCGCTCTATGCGGGGCGGTAGAGCGGTAGGGCGATCAAGCGACGATGGTCGCGGCCACGAGCTTTTCCTCGTACAACACATCGTGGAGGGACATGGTCCGTGCGCTCTTGATTGTCTTTGCTTTGCTTTTTTTGACAGAGGAACCGCGCCGGTGCGGCTCGTCCACGGCAGCCACGACCGTCGTGCCGACAAGTGCGAGGCCGTGGCGCTGCGCAAAGCCATACAACCACGTCTTGGATACACTAAAGCTGGGCGAGGTCGTCCCGGGGTACATTTGCCGCACTGCGAGACCGATCCACTTGGCCGAGACACGCACTTTGCGGGCACGGCGGCGGATCACCGCGGCCAGTGCGAGCTCCTGCGGCGCACTCAGCAGTCCCCACCGCGGGCTCCGCGGCAGCATGGTGTCACTAGTGTCACTGGTGTCACTGGAAATCGCATTTATCGTGTCGCGCTGGCGCCACCACTTGCCCAGGATCTCGGCACTGACTTCCCAATTGAGTGCGCGAAAGTGCACGACCGCCGGTGGAATGTTTCCCAAGCCGGGGCCGCGGATCCAAGCAATCGCGTGCTGCTTCATCGCCACCGAAAAGCTGAGATGTCGCTTGGGCAACACATCTGCGGTGGTTGTAGTGGTGGCGATCGTATCCATTTATCTGGACGGCGGAGGCTTGGCGTGTCCGTCTTTGCGTGCGTAGTGCTTGGGCTTTTCGGGCAGTGGAGTGTATCCCTTCGGTTTCCACCAAAACTGGCGTGTTCTTCTGCAAAGCAAAGCGCACTATTGAGGTAGATAGTGGATCGACACACCTTACAAATCCAAGATAGGTCTTCTAATAAAATTGGGATCAATTGGTGATGGGCACATACGTGGTCCACACGAATTCAACAAATTCCCAACCAGACCCGTGGCTCCCATTTCTTCAAGATCCATCCTCACATCTCTACCTCCTCTTCCCCGAAAGTATCAATCAGCATGGCGACGCGCTCCACGACCCTCGTAACGCTCCTCGTGCTCGCGTGTCTTGGCGTCTTTATGGGCGTTGCGTTCCCCCGCGCGGCGCTTGCCAGCGGTGCGCCGAACGCCCGCGCGAGCCACATTCTCGTCAAGACCGAAAAAGAATCGGACGATTTGTTCACCAAATTGAATGCGGCCGGCGACCTCAAGACCCAGTTTGCTGAGTATGCCAAGGAGTTTAGCTCCTGTCCGTCGGGCCGCAAAGGCGGCGACCTCGGTAGCTTTGGCCGTGGCGCTATGGTCGGGCCGTTTGACAAGGTCGTGTTTGAGAAAAGCATGGGTGTCGTGCACAAGGTCCAGACCCAGGTATGACTATTTTGCGACTGCAGTCGTACTTTGAGTATTGAATTGGCTCATGTTGGATTATTTTGCTGTTCCTAGTTTGGCTGGCACTTGGTGCTGACGACCGAGCGCTCGGGTGTTGATGAAGTCGAGATCTCGGCGCGCATCGACAGCGGCGAGTTGTAAAGCGCTTTTTCTTCTCCTCTATCGGTGCTGGCAGGGTTCATCAAGATATCACACTGCTGTCTGTGAGGAGTGTATGATCCAGACCCCAGATCGTATTACTACTTGGTATTGCTACTCTTACACGACACTAGGACGATGTATAGAACAAGAACATGAATGAAGAAAACAGAGAGTATAGGATGCTATTGTTAGCGGCGACAATAGCTGCTGGGTCTCACGCCCAGAGAAATTGGAGCGAATGGCTCTAGTTTTTCTTCTTCTGGTCCTTGGCATCCACGGCCGGCTTCTTCTTCTCGCCAATGCGTTCGTTCACGTAGATCACGTGCCAGCCAAACTACAGTGCATACAAACACCGCGTTAATCTCACCTCCCACGTCCATCCTCTCCATCTCCTTCTTCACATACCTGGGTCTCGACTTTGTGGACCGACCCAACCTCTTGCTCGAACGCGACTTTTTCAAACGCAGGGACCATTTGGCCTTTCCCGAACATGCCCAAGTCGCCGCCTTTGCTTTTGCTTGGGCACGAGCTGTGGCCCTTGGCGAGCTCGGCGACTTTCGCGGCCTTGTCACTGGCCGCCAGCACTTCCTTGAGGAGTGCATCGGCCTGGGCCTCGGTCTTGACAAGGATATGACTTGCACGCGCACGCGGTCCGCCGCCCGAGATCGCACGGCTTTGGCCCCAGAGGAAAATGCCAATCAGGAGCAGTGGCGTGAGGAACGGCGTCGCCCTCATGAACAACGCCTTGAGCGTATGCGACCACGAGCCGTCATCAGGACTTTCGTCTTGCGGACCATTCCCGAGGCGGATCGTGTACACCACGTGCCAGCCAAACTGGGTCTTGACTTTGTAGAGCTTGCGCGGTGGGTTATTAAAGACAATGGCGTCAAACTCAGGCACCATTTTGCCGCGCTCGATCCACCCGAGCGAACCGCCTTTCGGCCCCGACGGGCACTTGCTCTTGACTTTGGCAACACGTGCAAAGGTCACGAGCAAACGCTCCGAGGACTCGAGCTCGGCCTTGACCGCATCGGCTTCTTCTTCGGTCTCGACCAAAATGTGGTTGGTTTTGGCTTGGGGGTGGAACGCTGGTGGTGCGGCTGTGGCGGTGTCGTCACCGTGGACGCTAGCGGTCCACGAGGCCGTGCAGATGACGAGTAGCGCTACAAAGAGCGCGAACAAGCGACGCCCCATCGTGATGGCGAGGGGGGCAGATATGGGGATCGCTAGGATCTGAGGATCTGAGAGAATGAGGAGGTCTGTGCTGTGGCGCAAGGGGGAGATGGGGCAGGTCGGCAGCTAAGGAAAGTGATTTGATTGGTCTATATTCGACTAGACGTACGTTGATTGGTGTAAAACGGAGCCAAACCAACAGGTCCAACGTGGCAGACCACACAATGGGGAAAGAAGACCTGAGCACCAGAACTAACGATGCTGCAGTTTCCAGGATAACGTCTTGCTTATAAAGCTCCTGTCGTGTCTTGACCTCCTCTCCGTATACCCTTACGGACGTTTGCTAACGCCCAGTCAATCGCTTTTTCTTTCGCTTCGTAAACCTCTATTGCTTCTTCCACTTCAACTCGCTCGGTGCCCCTTCGCGCTTGGTGATCATCAACACGTGCCAGCCAAACTATCAAATATCCGAATTCACACAAGACCGGTTAGCCCCTGATTGCCCCTAGCCTGCAAACCCAGTGCGTCTCTTGCTTACCTTGGTCCGCACAACGTGCAGCGAGCCCACCGGCTCGGTAAACACAATTGCGTCAAATTCGGGCATCATTTGGCCCTTGCCAAAGACGCCCATGTGACCGCCTTTCGATTTCGATGGGCACTTGCTCTTGCGCGCGGCGACCTCGGCAAATTTCTGGGACTTCTTGGGGGCCTGCTTGATCTCTTTGCGGAGGGCATCGGCTGTGGCTTCGTCCTCGACGAGAATGTGACTCACGTGGACTTTTGGGCCAACAATACTCTTTTTACGATCGAGCAGGTTCATGATCATGTACACAAAGACCAACATCAAGATGCCTAGCATCGGCACAGCCTTGTTCAAGTACCCCATGTACGACTGGAACGCCACGAGCTCAGGCGGATCGTCCGCCGCAGCGGACACTGGGGCGTCAGCGAATGGATCGTCGTGGGTATCTTCTGCATGCACTACCACTGCGCATAGAAGGCACTGCACCGCCGCCGCTGCAACCACCACTGCAAACATGCGCGCCATTCTGGCTTGTGGGCGACTTGATGAGAAATGACACTCGTTCCAGGGAAATGGCACTCCTGAGGTGGTGGCTTCTGATTGGCTCAAAGAGAAACTTCATGTGCGTTGGATTGGTCGAATATGCCCAGCATGGAGTCTCAACATGAGACTCCATGAGACTCCATGCTGGGAGACACTTAACAAATTGGATGTGGCTGGAGGGATATTACAATTGGTGGTCGGGTTCAAGGCATTTAATTGCCGGCCATGCACTTGGCGAGCAGCCACGGATGCGAGGGATACATGCGCGAAAACAGACTCACGAAAAATTCGTCGTGGTCGGCGAGGCTGCGACTGGGCGACTGGAGAAATGCAACGATCCACTCCATGCGTTTCTGCAGTTGAAAACAATGCTTGGACGCCAGCAGGTGCTCGAGGCTCTTGAGGTGTTTCTCGCTCGTGCGCGTGAGCTTGTAGGGAATGCGGTCGTCCATCCGCAGCGGCGCGCCCGTGCGGGTCTGCAGCCGGAGAAAGACCCCGACCGCCAAACTGCACACGTGAAATTCGACACTGTACATAAGCGACCCGCCAATTCCCATGCCAATGGCCTTCATGAGGCCGTGCTGGCGCCGCGCATTGCCAAAGCGCAGCATAATGTTGCACAGATCGCGCAGCATTTGCTTCTTGTGGGCCGACGGCAAGACCTCGGCCAACGTCACAACCACAAAGTTGGTCACTTCAGCCGCGAGAAACAGCATCTTCATCTCCACGAGGGGAGTCGCTGCTTGCACGAGATGGAGCTTCTCCATCCACCCCATCAATTTCGCCAACATGCCCAATGCAAACGCTTCGGTCAGTGCCGGCGCTTTTCGCACTCGCTGCAAAAACAGCACTTGGAGCGTCATCAAGTTGCCTTGCTGGAGACACGCAGCTTCAAACTCGTCTTCGCTCAGCTCGGGGATCTTCAACCGAGAGACCAAGTCATCCCACGACCCGCGACGTTCTTCAATGACCCATTTCTCAATGCTGCGCTCGGCGACCACGCTCATGGCGTGCACCGAAGCAATAGCGCGACCACACGCCGTGAGGCAGCAGAGTTCGCCGCCGCGAAAGCCCATAAAGCTCCACAGCAAGCGACCCAGTGGCGCACCAATTGACTCGGCCACTGACGGCGGCTGGTTGGTACTACCACTCCCGTCCACAGGGTCCATGGATCGCGAAGAGGAGGAGACCTTGCGCGACGACGAGAATTCCCGAATTAAACTGTCGACTTCGACGAAAATGACATTGCCGCACTTGCCCCACGCAATTGCGACGGCACTTGACGCACTGTCGCCGTGCTGTTCACGCTTGAAGAAGCGCTCGACCAGCCGCACATTAAACAGGCGCAAAATCTCCACCACTGTACCCTGCAAATCGTCTTCGGTCACTTGCGCATCGTCACGTTGAGAGCGACTGATCTGCACAATCTCGTCCAACTTCTCGTACAGGACAGTGCACGCGGCACCAAACAGCACTGTCACCCAGGCCGACGGATCCATGGTGCTGTACCCATTTCTGGACGCGATGCTCGTCATGCCATTTTCGAAAATGGTAAACGTCATCCGGAAAAACAGATTGGCGCGCTGGAGACAGTCTTTCTTGGGCATGGTGGCATGGTTGAGCGACGTCACTTGACTCGTCAATCGAAGGACAAGCTGCAGCCGAGTAAAGGCATCTTGCATGACCGCCACGGACGGCATGGCTGGGAAAATCGCCGCGTCGTCAGCACTGTTCTGATCACGAATGGGTTCCATGACGGCATCAAACGCATAACTCAAAAGCGTTTCAAGCTCCGCGTCGACGATCTTCCACTTTGTCCAGAGCGTCGCTTGTTGTTTGATGAAATTAACGAAGTACGGCGGCAAAACATTGGCAGAACTGCCGGGAGAGGATCCGCGGCCATTCTTCGACCGTGGTTGGTGGGGCTGGAAATGCGGCATGTCCAGCACCAAATCAACACACAGCTTTCCGAGCTCTGAGATGAACACGGATCGAACCGCTTCGGCTTGCGAAGCGACCCATTCTTCCGTCGATTTCCATGCCATACGACAGAGCACATCTCGAACCATCCATGACACAAAAGGATACGGCGACGTAGTTGACGCCTCGCGCAAATCCGCACACGACGCCGACACGGAGAGTTGCTGGCGCTCGGCTTGGACGACTTCGCGCATCTGGTGGACAATCTCGACGGTCAAACACCACTGCTCCCACCCTAGTCGAGTCAAAAACTGGTGGAAACTCTTGCACACGTGGACGGGGGTGTGGGGGATCAACGTGTTGAGATAAAAGCTCCACACGAGATCCAGCTTCTCTTTCGTAGGCAGCGCCGCTGAGCTGGAGCGACCTTCATTCGCGCTGACGGTAGCGTTGTTCACCACCACAGCACTCAGTTTCGTCTTCAAATAATCAGAGCAGATCGCAACAAAACACGAGCAAAGCGTCGTTCCCGTCGTCAATGAATCTTCTTCCGGCCATGGACTGCTGACAGTCGAGCCGTCGGTCGTGGACGCCGGCTGGTAGAGCGTTGTCAGCAACGGTTCAAAAAAGCTGGAGATCATATTCCACTTGTGCTGCTCGGGTATGATCCGACTCATCTGCGTAAATAAGTCGAGCAAGCTCTTGAGCGCGCCACTTCTCTGCCACGTGGTGACAGGGTAGACACCTTTGGAAGCCCCGTCGCTCTTCATAGAAGCCTGCCATCGCAGTGTCGTCATGTGTTGGCTCACAAAGTTGACACACGCTTCCACTTGGACAAACGGAATCTGTTGCCATACACCCGCCGGTAGGTTGACGATGGAATCCCATACCAGTGATGGTGCCGGGCGAGCCATTCTTGGACCAACCTCGGCGTCCTCTTGGCTTGTACCTTCGTGGGAATTGTTGAACCGATAGTCGTCATGTACTCCCACAAGAGCATGTAGCACCTTCTCCAAATGATCGCCAAGGTGTGCCGCACAGATTTGGTTGATGATCTTGGAGTATAATCGCACCACCTTCTCTTCGTTCCTAACGCCAGGTGCTCGCATCCCAACCCCTCGTAGAGACACTGGAAAGTCGGTGGTCTGCTTCTCGACGGCAACAGAGAAATTGGCTCCCACGTCACCTAAAACAATGCTCAAAACCGTATCGCGATCAAATTTGGTCGGAGCGTGTGGCGCCTTAGTGCTCAGCCACGCCTGGAAATCGAACCGTTGGAGCAGCACCAGCTTCTCTTCATTTGACAGTCTCGACGAGGTACTCGCACTCATCAAACTGGAAAACATCTCCACAAATCGTGCGGGAGCACTCGCAGGAGAAAAGCACTCACTCAGAAGGGTGATTCGAGACGGGTCGTCCAGCATGAGTTGCAACAAGTTGCACGTCTCGCGCTCGTCAACACACACGAATGTGATGCCCAGTTGCTTGATTGATCGCCATAGCACCTCGCGCAATGGCGGAACCATGCGTGACAACTTCGTGTCGAGCTCCGTCAGCTGCTTGAACCAATCGAGTCCCTTTTCGTGAAGCCGTTCGATTTGCTTCTCTGCATCTTTGATCGCTTGGTCGTTAACCGAGACGATGTCATCTGGACTTTCTCGCTCATTTTCTTCCGCTCTTGGATCTTGAACATCGGGCGTAGCTGCATTCGGAAGAACCTCTACCACAGTCGCTTGGGCTTCGACCAGAACTCGCTTGACCTTATGTGACTCCGCTTCTAGCACTTGAACAACTTGATCAATCAGCAAAATCTGCATCGAGAGCATTAATCCATCGGCATCGAGACGTAAAAACTCATCGACGCCGTCAGGTAGCAACCCGATATCACTTCGTTGCCGCTCGCTATTTAGCAGCAGGGTTGCAAGAGACGATGCCACGACTCCTTGCTCCACCATTGATCGCATGTCGTACCGCTCCGCCTGCACAAGGGTGCTTTGGATCGTGTCCATAAGTTGATTGTCCACCGCCCACTCGGTAAACTCAAAACGAAACGCCGCAGGCTTTCGACAATTAGTTCCTTCAAGGCAGGCTTTACTCTCAGACAAAACTCGTGCCTTGCTGACGAAAAGCTTCGAGACATGGTCCAAGACTTCTGCATCCAGGCCAATCAGGATCGACAGTGTTTCTGAAAACTTTGTCGCCAGGGTTTTGATAGCGTGCTTATTGAGCTGGATCGACGGAGTGACGACGCAACGGTCAGGCAACGTGACGATGGTGACTTGAGGAATCACCGTAAGCGACACCGGCCCAGCGTACTCGGCAGTCAGTTGAAGTGGGCTCGTCGTGCGGCCGTGGTCCGCGCTGCTCCCCAAACTGCTGAAGCGCCGCATATCCCGGTCTTCAATGAACGCAAAGTCCTCTTCTTGCAGATGATCTGTCGTTCCATGTGGCTCACTTGTGGTCACCTCATCGTCGTCTTCTCGTTCACTGACCGAAGACATGACCGAGAGCGTACCAGTATGAAACTCAAAGCCGCATAGCTCCATCCACAGCGGAAGCTTTTCCCATTGAAAAGAGTCGTTTGCAGGGGAGTTCATCAGGCAATCACTCAGCCGGAGAACTTCTTTGAGTCGAGACTCTTCGAAGTGGCGCGGCAAGGTTGCGAGCTCGTCGTCCTTCAGCCACTTGGTGGGATCGCGCTCTTCAAGCCATGCATCCATGGCCGTGTAAATGTGGGATAATTGCACGAAATGCTGGTACTTGAGTTCCTTTCCTTCCGTGGTCAGTTTTCCTGTCGCGCTTCCGCCAGAAACGGTCAACACAATCTGCGCTCGATTCGAGCAGAAAGTCGTCATAGAGCGCAGCTTTGTCTGCATTGACTTCTTGAGTTCGGCGTGCTTTGGATTCGATGAGTCTTCTCTGTCCAGAAAGTAGTGACCAAACACTCTTGTACCGCCGGCGGATGCAAAATATAACGCGAAGAAGACTTGCCAAAAGAGAATCTGCTGATCATCGTCTTCACGCATCTCCAGACAGTACTCGGCCCAGCGGTAGATCTTGAAGTACGACAGCGAGTCGAACGACACGTGGCCAAACATCACACTCGCTAACCGGTTCACCGCGCTCATCAGGCCAATGTCGGCCAACTCAAGCGCCAATTTTCCATCGGATTTCTTGAACTTCTCGATCTTCTTCATCGCAGCGGGTTCGTACTTGATGAGCAACTGGCCCATGGCTCGGAACAGTGGAAGTTCTTGACGCAGCTCGACCATCAGTGTCCAAAACGCAAATGTTGAGCATCCTCCGATATACTGTGCCGGCTCACAGCTACCACCAAAAATGGACGAGAGCCCAGCCATGGATGTCAGAGTGGGTAAGAAACTCACGACGGATGGTAGTTCGTCATCGACCGAAACGCCGGAGCTCGTCCCACAATCAGCATAACTCTTGACATCACCACAGTATTTTTCAAACGCCGAGCGCAGTACGGACACAAGTTGGAAGTGGATGACCGCTCGTGAGCTTGAGACGGATCCATTTTTCTTCGAAGTCAGCGTGCGATAGTATTCGCGCATGCTGCACCGGAGTAATACGTCCAAAATGTGTCGAAGAGCTGGGTGCTCGAACCAGAACGGTACTTGGAGAACCATTCTGACCCAAAATGTGGCATGGTCCTTGAGCGCTGACGTCGTGGACACATCAAATGCACGCTCGATGGATGAGCAAATTTGCTGCGTCGTCGCCGTGTAATCATCCGGAGCTTCGACGATCCCCAGCGATGCCGCGGCAGCAGTTGCTGTTACTGTTGGAGTGGATACAGCGGAAGGAACAGTGGCAACCAAGTGAGACTTTCGGATCGTCATCGCACTGGTGATAGAGTTGGCAGACGATGGTGAGGGCAGCTCTGACTGACCACCACGAAGAGCCGTCGTCAACCACGACACTGCCCCCTGGAACATGGCTGTCGTCGACATCATCGCCGCCGACGAGCTCGATTGCGGGAATGCTTCGTTGATCAAGCTTGGGAGTACGAGCGGGTGGATATACGAACTGCACTCACGAACGAATCGCAATTTCGACAGCACCTTTGACTTTGCAGTTGTCTCCCATCCTCCAATGTACCCCTTGTGCAGAAGCTCCGTCAGCAATTGGCATTCTTCCGCGCTGATGAACGAATGTCGTTCCAGTGCCTCCACGAGATGTAGAAGCTGATCTGTCGACATACTTTCCATGGTCGCCATGCAGACGGTCAAGGCGTGGTTGACATCTCCGCTCTCCGATGTTGCTACACCAGCGTTCGATGGCATGGTCCGTGCGACAAGATCGAGTTTCGCCATCAACGGGAGCACATTCTCGAGAACCTTGACAGCAGCAACAAAATGACCATTCTTGATCAACGCAAGTAGTGGTTCCCAACGATCCATCCTCTCAGTATAGATGAACGTCGTTGTTTGGCAGATAAGATACGCAACGATTGGCTCCACATCGCAAGTTGAAGTGACAGTGACCGATGCGACCAACTCTGCCGAATCGTTGAGGTCGGATGAAATATCTTCACGCTGCGTGGCATCGGTCACCAGATACTCATCTTGAATTGGCACACCCGAGCTTCCTTCACCGACGAGCGCAGCTTTGTGAGAGAGATCGATCTGACTAGCTGATATCGTTTCACGATCCGAGTCGCCGTAGGGGTTGAACTGTTGATCATACGAGTCGTAAAACCGTATACTTGCAGGACCAACCAAAGCTGAGCCGGCCCCACCAGGAAACCAACGCCGCAAAAGCAAGCCCTCTCTGGAGCGGTCGTTTCGAAGATCCACGAGCTGAGTAAACGGTTGGTTTGTGCGTGGGGAATAAAACTTGAGCTTGAGCATTAGCTTCCAACACCACTGCTCAAAATCCACGGGCCGCTCGAACCGAAACACACGCCGAATCGACTTCGTAAACGTTTTCAGTTTCGGTGGAGAGACTACATTGTCTCCATGGGACTGCCGCACGTCGCGTCTACCATGCAGCCTCTTCGCGCGGTAGACAAGAAGCGCTTCTGCCACAACCAGCGCGACTTGACGGTGCAAGAAAGCGTTTGTAAAGAGCCGTCCAGACTTCACGTCGAATTCCCAGTTGATGCGGTCGAGTAAGAACCGCGCAAGCGAATTTCGAGGCGCAGCAGCGTCGTCCAACAGAAGCCAGTCTTGTAGATGTGTGAGATCCGCAGGTGTGGGCAGCCAGCGGTTGACCGGAAACGTCTCAAAGACGTGAATCCATGTCTCGGCGCATTCGTGGTATTTAAACAACAACGAAATGAGCTCCGAGATCACCCAAGGGTGGGCGAGACAAATCGTACTGATTGGACCTGCTGCGCGTTCACCAGATTCGCCGAGCGCCCTGCGACAATCCCCCTCGGCAAAACCAGCCAGGAATAATTCTTGTGTCGTCACCAGCACCAAATCTCGGCCGAGCTGATCCTCTTCTCCAGAGCTTGCGCTTGCCGCCAGACGCGCAACAGCATGCATCAAATGCATAGCGTTGTCTGGGTCGGAAACAATTTGTTCACTGAGCACTTTTCGAGCTGGCTTTGGGCGATCAGCTTTGCCCACACACGCCTTGTCGATAAACTGCGTCCAGCCGCTCGCAGTCTTTGCTGTGCTTGGAAGACTCGAAATACCAAACAAAAGGAGACCGAGAACATCCCACTTGGCCAGCGGTGAAAGTGGAGCAAACGGAAAGTTGCGAATACTTCGCCATGCCACGCGATTGCAGTCCGCGACGAGCAGCCCATGTAAAGCCGTCAAAAACAGCTGATCAAAGAGTGTCGGATAGAAGAAATCGTCGCCATTTCTTGTTCCGGTAGACGACCCCGCCGATACCATTGAGGCATTCAGCAGAAGCTCGCCGAGTAGTTGCGCGACGCGTGCAGGGAACTTTTCAAACTCTTGAAAGAAGCGAAGCCCTTGAGTAAACTCGATCACGATAGCAAGCGCGCGACTAAAGCATTTCTTCGTATCCATCGTGCAGCTAAATAGTTGCTCAAACGCAAACGTGTGTGGAAACTGGTTCATCACAGCAACAAAGTCTTCGTCGGAGAGATAGCATCGGTCGAGCACCTCTGGATTCTCCAACAACACCCACTCGAACGAAGCCTTGTTTCCTTTTGCGCCCTTGTGTCGAGATGGGAGTTCGCTGGACACGAGCGTCGTCAGCTTTCGTAATTTTTCCGGATGGAACACCAAGTGAAGCATCGCAACGTAGTGGTCGACGAGATCTTCGCTCCACACTTCTCTTAGGTCGCCCGTCGTCGTTACAATTGCTTTAGGGAACTGGAGGAAACGAAGAATCCATGACCTCTCTTCTGTCGAAATGCGCGGAAGGTACATAACGTGCATGAGAAGATACGGCATGTTCACGAGCGATCGAAGCCGAAGTAGTGTCCGCAAGCATAGCGATATCCACTTTTGCAGCGACTGTCGGAACCGAAGCACACTCGTGTACCAATCATTTGAGCTGTTCGACACGGACGACGGCGGCAAGAAGAGCACGACGCCGCAGCTCTTGCAAAACTTGCACCAGTGGTTCGGCTCCATTGGCTCGTTGAGCGTACTACACGCATAGCACTTGACTTTCCGTTCGGATCCACCATTGATCGATCGGTTCGTCGACGACGACTCCCACACAAGTTCACCGCGCGCAAACGACGGCGGAATACGTCCAAACAGACCTTGGTCGTCGACAGTGACTTTTTTCTCAAAAAATATCATGACGTCGATGCAGTACTTTAGGTGATCAACCGAGGAAGCAAGAGTTGAGCCGGTCGGAAGTGGTTCATAGAAGGATATGGTCTCTGGAACTGTCTCGAACTCGCCTAGATTGCCCGACTTTGATTTGATGACCATACTCGCAGCGCTCATCTTGTTCAGATACGACACAAAGCCCGGTTCTTGAATGACCTCATTCAGATACTGCTCGATGTGGAAGTACGACAACGCACGATCAAACGTGTGCAATGACGCCTCCACCGTACGGAGTTGGCGAGTGCTCTCTAGGTGCGCCTTGAGCTTTGCGTGCTGGATCCCATCAAAGCGAGCAGTTTGGAATTCCAGTACTTCTTCCAGGTCAACTTGATCACCACATTTCTTCGAGGACGAGAGACGCTTCGTTTCGAGCAACCACACTGTCCAAGTAGAGCACGGTCAGTGAGCACAATTCCACTCAATGATTACGTGCATGAACGCACCTTTCTGGATAAGGGCGTCGACGTCCTTCTTCCTGGTTTCTAGTGACGCGCTTGCTGAATGAAGAAGATACTCAGCGTAGAGATACCGCTCGAGTCGGCCATAGAGATCGCCCTTGTTGATCTCAATGTTATGCATCTTGGCTTCTTGGCGTTTCTGCGACGCAGCTGCTCGCAAAAGGTTCATCTCGAAGTTTGAGTGGGGCTCCAACTTGATGTAAACTGGGTGCTTCTCTGCTGGTACCGACAAGTATTTTACTGGTATTTGCTGACGAGCATCTCCATTTGTTTTGCTATCTGTGAGGTCTGTGGGGTAGAGTCGATTCATTGAATCCGCCGCGAGTAGTTTCCCAATAGAACTTCGTACAGCATGGCCTGCTTTCTCCACGTCGTCTTTAGGAGCGGAAATCCGAAATCGCTGGCTCTCGGGATGGGCCTCTGTTCTCGAACCTTCATCTCTTAGTTGAACTGTGCTTTTCTCAACCAATGTCGATGGTTTCCCACCTTCGTATGCTGCGGGTGCCGACGGCTTCGTAATGAGTCTTGGTGCCTGCGAACGCTCGGGGAAATCAATTTCGTCGTCGTCGAGCGGAGCAGAGGGAATCACAGCTGAACTTGTGGCTCCAGCAATCGGAGGTAGATGCGGTGAGTCTCTGGGATCCGCCGGAGCTGACGGTTTGAGATGAAGTGCGGCAGACTCAAGTGGAGTTGTGATCGGAGCCCGTGGCAGAACGTCGGAGTCTGGCAATGACGAAGCTGTTTTTGGCATCATCATCGGAAATGAATCAACCAAGCGGGTAGAGTTTCCTATGGCATCAATAGGGGACGCCATCGTACTAGGCACTGTCTCTTCGTCATCCGAGTCATCAAAGCTTGGTGCCGACGGCACAGCCGTTGCTGTGAGCGTGCCAATCTCATCCTGTAATATCGACGGCGCCGTAGGAATCCGGTGTGTCGTTGCTTGCTGGTCCGCTGTCGCGAGAAACGAGGCTGCGGCTGAGCTCATGACAGAAGGTGCGGAAGCTTGCGATATTTGTGTCTGCGCGGACTCGTCCATTGCGGTCGCCAGTTCTCCCTCTCCCAACAGTGCCATGATGTCGTCTTCGTTCTGTGCAATCTCGTCCTCCACACTGCGCCTGCGGCTCTTGGTACCAATCGTGTGGTTCTCAACGAGGGTGGCATCATCGTCGGCATCGAGATCACGCCATGCCAACTCTTCGTTCTCGTCGTCGTTCAGCATCCACGCGGCACCCTCGTCCGAGTGACCATTCGTGCTGTGCAGTCGCATTCGATTTTCCACCCCCGTCGCGACCGCGGCTGCGGCACCGGCACCGGCACCATCATTCGCTACTGTACCTCGATCGCCGCTGTCGCTTGTGCCGCCTTCAGTAATGGCGAGTCCGTCCTGTGGCTTGGGTTTGTTCTTTCCTTTCTTCGACTGTTTTCGCCGGACTGCCTCCATGTTACCGACTTAGAATCACACGAATGTTCGTACCGGCGCTTGTTCTCTAAGCCCACACGATGTGCGTGTTCGCGGTAGCAGCGAAATAAGCGTGTCTGTCGGTCGGTCTTTCTCTTAATTGCTTGCTTTCCTCTCCGTGGCGTCGTTGCACTTCAACGCACGACACTGGGTTTTCTCTTTGTTGGTGTCGGAGAACATCGTCAACGTCGCACAACCTTCGCGCAACCTTCTCGTAACCTTCGCGCAACCTTGTGATTGAACCTACAGGCGGTTGCAGGAATGTAACCAGCCCATGCGAGAGTGTTGGTCCGGTTGTGTACCCACCCATCCTTTAAGGGACAATACACGCTGAACCCCATTGGCTGCCGACCAAATGATTCGGGGAAGTGTGCTGGAAGCATCGACCTGCGCGTCTCGTTTGCGATGCCGACGTGCTGGCCCACCACCCTAGGCACTCCGTGCGCTGGACCGTCCAAGGGGATGGAGTCTGGACTCTGGAGCCATGCATGCGAACCCATCCCTCCCCCCATCCGACAGCGAATGGCGGGTCTTTTTGCGAGCAGCTACGGTGTGGAGATCCCTCCCCCATTTTCATCTCGATCTTGCCAACTGCACTGCACTCACTCGACCGATTCGACGCAATACGCGGACAGGTAGAGAACTCATTTGCATCGGTCAAGTCCGTTACGTCACGTCCTTTCAACGTTTCAGTGCGCCGACCGCCACTGGCTTCGTCTGCGCCGACGTCCTGTCCTGTATCCAGTCAATCCATCCACCATTGAGTGCTATCAATGAGATGCCGCAATCGAAAGAGACTGGCGATCTGCTAGCACCAAACCGAAGTCATCGTGCCAACTGGAAAGTATGCATTGGTGCTTCTTCCTCCAGTCGAGGAGATCCATTCCGCCAGGCACTCGTCCTTCATTCTCTTGTTCACACAATGCGGATACGACCAGCAAAACGCGTCTGCTCTGCCACGGTCTGTATGAGTCTCCTGCTCTCCGGTTTTGTGGTCGACGCAGTCGATGGAGATGGAGACCGCGTCATGTCGGGCGTGCGCGTTTGGGTCGACCCCAAGACCCCCAACAATGCGTTTGGCTATACCTCCTCCCGCGGCAACGACTGGGCGCTTGTCATGAGCGACGAGTTCGAGACACCAGGACGCTCGTTTCTCCCCGGCGACGACCACTTGTGGACGGCGATTGACGCCCCCGACGGCCCACGCGCGGGTCTGACGTACTACGCGAACGAACTCGCGACGACCGAGTGCCCCGACACCGGCAGCGGCTGCTACCTCAAGCTCGAGGCGATTGCGACGCCACGATCTGTTCGCGTTTGGAACCACGACGCCTCGCCGCCTCGGATGGAAAACGCGACCGTATATTACCAGTCGGCGATGCTCCAAAGCTGGAACAAATTTTGTTTCCAAGGCGGTATGGTCGAAGTGCGTGCCCACTTACCTACCACCACAAAGAACCCTGACCTTGCCAGTGGCGCCAGTGCGCGGGTCAAGTCAGAAGCGTTCTATCCGACGTGGCCAGGGGTCTGGCTCATGGGCAATTTGGGGCGAGCACTATTTCGCGACTCGATGGACCGCATGTGGCCATTCTCCTATGACAAATGCGAGTCGTCCGACGTCTTTGATCCAAAGAACCAGCGCATCAGTGCGTGTACTGCCGACCCCGGATCTGGGTTGAACCCAAACCAAGGCCGCGGTGCTCCGCAGATCGATCTTCTTCAAGGCAACGGGCTCATGATTGCATCATCGCTCTATGCTGCACCGGGCATGCCTCCTCGCTTTCGTCGTATTGTAGGTGAGACCGTGACCTGTGCTGCTAATACCTCATGCCAGACGCAAGGCGCCAATGTCGTGGGCGTGCCCACGTCCGCATACCAAACGCGTACTCACAAGAGCTGGTACCAAGGACTACGGTACGCCTCCAATCCATTCTGTGCCAACGACGACCGGCAAGGTCGCCAGTCCTATGAAGGTATTCAAGCCGCCCTCGAAACTGGGATCTACGCCAACACGTGCGATGTGGACCACTGCCCTGCGTCGTTTGATGTAAATTCCGATTTGCGTCGGATGAATACAAGCAGTCCAACGGACCAAGCCCGATGGGGAATCAATTCCAACGGTGCGTGCTTTGCGCAGATGAATCCAGTTGATGGCCGCGTTCAGTGCGATCGGGCGAACCGTGGTCCGGACTGTGCCATGCCGCCAGTACTAGCTCAAGAGCACACGAACCAAGATAGTTACAAGTACCAAGCCGATTTGCTCTCGTCCCAGTGGCCTGCCCACGTCGGTCTGTTTACAGAGTTCATCATCTACCAAGTCGAGTGGGTACCAGGCGCCAATGGCTACATTCGCTGGATGCTGGACGGCCATCCCGTCTTTGAGATCGCGGCCGAGACGCTAATGAACCCACCCCAGGACGGAGCTCAAACCAACCCGATCAAGATACTACCGGAAGAGCCCATGTATCTGATCCTCAACCTCGCGCTGTCGCCCGCATCGAGTACGGAGCCTTCCATGGTCTCACGAGCATGTGACAGCCAGGCCAGTACGACCACAAGCAACGCGACCAGCTGCGACCAGTTCCCCCAGGCATTGAAGATTGACTATGTACGAGTGTATCAAGATATTTCGCCTTCTTCTACTATGAATGTGGGGTGTGATCCTGCGTCCCATCCAACCAAACTGTGGATCCAAGATCACCTCCGCGAGTACACCAACGCTGCCAATCCCATGGTCGAGGTATCGGGGAAGGCGTTTTGCGCGGTTGACGAAGACTGCACGGTTGCTGGTGAAGCCGTGGCATCCTGCACCGACGGCCGCTGTGTCTGTAGTGTCGCTGGGTGGTCCGGGCCGCGGTGCACCGTCTCCACCACGCCATCGACGTCTCGCAATGCTCTGGCAACCGCCATACCCGCTGCGGATCAGTCCAGCAGCAGTGGCCGTGGTGGTTCGGAGATCACACTGACTATTGCAGGCGGCGTCGTGCTCTGTGTGCTGTTCGTGATCATCGGTGTTGGCCGACAAATCCAGCGCTGTACGCTCTTCCGGAGCCTTACGCCGTCCAGCCATAATGTTCGAGCCACGATCATGGAGCCCTACAGCAGATCAGCGGTCCGGAGCTATCAGCTCACACCTCGAAGCGGTGCGTCACCGTTTTCAAAAGGCGACTACACCACGCTCGACACGCCAAGCAGTGATCGGTCGCAGAGACCAAATTTTGCCTTTCTGATCTAGTACTATAAGTGTAATATTCTGCCCGGCTTCTGATAGTGGTACTAATACGCAAGGCAGGCCAGCAGTGCGGCAGCAAGCACGAATGAGAACTCACTGCTTGTCACAACAGACGCTGTGCTCTTGGCGGGCATCGAGGTCGAGCCACTTTCTTCGCCCGAGGTTGCTGGACGCAGCGTCGCCAAGCTGGACACTGAGGGGGCTGTAATTCTACGTCGATGTTAGCTATCTGCGGATCCACCACCCACCTTGCTGCAGTGAGGACCTCGAGCTTATGTGATTGCCATCGAAGGGTGGTGAGGCTGGGCGATACCTGCGCAGTCTAACTTCGTGCGAAGTGAGCACTATCCGGTGTACCCTGTTGGCGACTCGCTACAGTGTAGACACTGGTTATTGCAGGGCAAAACGGCTGAGGTCCATTGCTTGTGCATGCCGTCCGTCACGGTGTCCGTGGCGGACGGCAGGGTGTAAGGTGTTCTTACAGCGTAACGCTCGACATTCTTTGTCGTTGGCAAGTGAAAAGTCCACTTGAGGGATGTCTAATCTTTTGGAAATGACCAATCCGACCACAATAACTTCGGCCCAGCCCAGTCGTGTTCAGTACGCTGTCATTGCGATGCTCCCATTTGGCATCGCTACTTTAACTTATCTCCCCAAAGCAATATCCACGCTCCGTCCTCATCTCTACTCTGGTCTTACGCAGCACTCGCTGCGGTCGTCCCGAACGTCGTTGGTGACTCGGGAATCGGCGCCATGCTTCCTGTGGTCCCACGACCGTGCGAGGTCCATCGCGTCTCTCCGCCTTGATCTTGAAACGCAGCACCTGCTCCTACTGTGCCTACGCCTAGACCACCTCGATAATTTGGCTCCCACCAGCGTCCCTGGGTTGGACGCACATAGCCCGAGTGCCGGGCCGTATCGAGACTCTCACGATTGATGACCGAGTGGTCAATCTCAGGCTGGGATCGATAGTACAACCACATGCGGATCTTCCGACCAATGTAGAGCAACACCACCAAGCCCACGAGGATCGCGAGCCCAATGCCAAAGACCTCAGTCAGTTTGTTTGTGCCAAACGACGTCTTCGAGTCGAGCGACGAGTCGCTACCGGACGAATCGTCGTTTGAGCGCAAGGTCGTACAGCGCGGTCCGGTCCATTTCCGGGACGAACACTGGCACCGCCAATTTCGGCAAGTGCCCCCTGAGAAGCCTGCCACTGTGCAGTCTGCGTTCGATACACAAGGCGCTTTGCCCACAACTTCGACCACAGGGTTGGCATCGTTTTGGTACTCTTTAATATGGTCGTTGATCCACTGGCGCGTGGGATGGGACGTTGGATCGCAACCGACACTCATCGTCGACGATGCTGATAGGTCTTGGTACACGCGCACGTAATCAATCTTCATATCAAGTGGAAACTGGTCGCAGATCAACTCACTCAGCCCGATCGTATTGGTATCCTTGATCTCACCATGGTCTTTACAGGCTCGAGGGGCGTTGGGCGGCTGGGCGCTCCACGATGACGACAGTGCCACGTTCATGATAATATACATTGGCTCCTCGGGCAAAATCTTGCTGGGGTTCTTTTTGTCACTGTCTTGAGGGGGACTCGTTATTGCCTCGGCCGGGATTTCGAAGATCGGTTGCCGCTCGAGCATCCACCGAATGTAGCCATCTTTACCTGGAACCCACTCGACTTGGTACGCGAGAAAGTCGGTGTACATTGCGAGATGAATCGGCCAGTTGGTCGAGAGTGCGTCGACATAGTAGTTGAATTTCTCCGTATTTTTTGACGATACCGATGCCTGGCCTTGTCTTTGCTTGGCACACTCTGGGTCTGTATTCCCAAAACTGCACAGTAGTGCGCCGTCATACGTGTTCATCGTGGCAAAGCACGAGCCATCGGTATTAATCCCCCAATTCTGATTCGCGGTGCTGGTACTCCCCACAAGCGGTCCGAGGTCCGAGGCCACATCGAGCGACGCAGGGCAGACTGTGTCATCGCACTTGTTGGCACTGATACCGGCATTCAGCGCCGCCTGGATCTTGGGTAGCGATTGTGTTCCCTGGGTCTCGTTCTTGGCGCAGAACGGATTAAACGCGTACCGCAACCCTTGGTACCAGCTCTTATACCCACGCGAAGCGTAGGTTTCGGTCGGGACACCAATCGAATTGGCGCCGAGGGTCTGGCAGTTGAGTCCATAGATACAGTCGGACGATTCCCCTGCGACACGACGAAACTTGGTCGGCATGCCGGGCCCAATCTGGAGCCCTGCAATAATATCGAGCCCGCCGCCTTCGAGGATATCAATCTCGGGGGCGCCACGCCCTTGGTTGACGTTCATGCCCGAGCCAGGGTTCTTGTCACAAGCACTGATCCGCTGGTTCGTGGCATCCACGACGTTGGGTTCACACTTGTCGTAGGAGAACGGCCACATGCGGTTGGTCGACTCGCGAAACAGCGCCCGCCCGAGGTTCCCCATGAGCCAGACACCCGGCCACGTCGGGTAGAATGCGGTCGCCTTAACGCGACCTGAGGCACCACCACCAAGGTCCGGGTTCTTGGACGCGGGACCGATAGCCCCTGGCAGCTTCGCGCGCACTTCAATCATGCCACCCTGGAAGCAGAACTTGTTCCAGCTCTGAAGCATCGCTGATTGGTAGAACAGCGTGATATTCTGCATGCCGGGCGGCGACGCGTCCTGGACCCAGACACTGGCAGTGCGAGGAATGTTAGTGGCTTGGAGCTTGAGGTAACATACGGTGTTGTCGAGGCACTCGGTCGTCGCGAGGTTGGCGGTGTAATACTCGAGCGCCTTGTTGACGCCATCCGGCGCTTCGATCGCGGTCCACAAATGGTCGTCGCCGGGAAGAAAGGTTCGACCGGGGGTATCAAACTCGTCACTCATTACGAGTTCCCATTTGATACCGCGTGAGGACGTGTAGACAAACGTGTCGCCGGGTGTCTTGGGGTCGACCCACACACGCGCGCCGGACGCTGCAGTGGCCATGGTGTTGGCGGCCTGCACGTGCAGCGTGGGCGCCGATGCCGACGCCGCGGTGAGCGCGACCGCGACGGCGACGCGGGGTCGCCTCATGATGTCTATTTTATTTTGTTGGTTTGTTGTTCTTGGGGCTGTCACAGGGCAAGGCGAGTGTAACCCAATGGGGTACACTCGACAATGGGTGTCGACAACCCACTAGGATAGTCCTGGCAAATCTTTTGCCTGCTAAAGTAGTAGATACAGTTGAAACGTGAGTAACAGAATTATATGTACTGATATAGCGATTTATAATCTCGAATAATTTGGGATTGTTGAACTGAACGTTGGCGACAGAGACGAGACACGTTCAAACACTGGCCAACGAAACGTGGAAGAGGAAAAAAAGAAAACGAAAAAACGAAAAAACGAAAAAACGAAAAAACGAAAAAACGAAAAGAAAACGTGACACTGTCGGTAGACGACGCAAAACAAAACTTGGCGATGGCTTCCTCCCTAACTTACAGTACTCGGTCGTGCTCGCATCCCTCCGCGATCTTCACCGCTCATACAAAATTGGTTGCGTAGTTCCGTTGTTCCGCACTGTTGCCTTCGGGGTGCGGATGGTTTGGCATCATCCCGTGGTCCGGAGCAGGATAATACACAGGGCCTCCATGCGGAGCACCCTGTCCGTACCCCGGAGGACCTCCATGCGGACCACCCTGTCCGTAACCCGGAGGTCCTCCATGCGGACCACCTTGACCATACCCCGGAGGTCCTCTGGGTCCCCCAGGTACTGGCGGGCCAGTGGGTGGACCACGATGGGCAAATCGGCCATGGGTCGACTTGGTAGGATTCCAGTTGGCGTCAGCCGCCGAGTTCGTGGACATATCCGGCTTGGGCTGCATGGTCGCGTTCCGCTTGAACTGGTATTCTTCTTCCCGAGCCCACTTGAGCGAGAAGAACACCGCGAGGGCTGTAAACAACACCGATACACTGGCCAAACTCAACGCAGCCGACCACGGCGGACCGAACGAGCCGTCAAACATCGACATGAGTGCACTGTCGGTCTCGGACGAATTGGTCGACGACGCAAATGTCACGGTGCAGCGTGGGCCAGCCCACGCTGAGCTCGCGCACTCGCAGCGGCCTTTGACACACGAACCCGTCCGCACTTTGGCGAACGACGAATTGCCGATCGTGCAATCGTCGTTGGAATTGCAAAAGCCTTTGCCGTGGACTTCTTTGATCGGGTTGTCGTCGTCGCGGAATTCTTCAATGTGGTCTTGAATCCACTGCCGCGTCGGGTGTGTCTTGGGATCACACCCAACGGCCATTTTTGAGCTGGGGCTTGTGTCTTGGTAGAGACGAATGTAGTCGATCTTCATGTACATGGGGAACGAGTCGCAGATCTTGAGCGTCTTGGGGTCTTTGCCGTCGCCGCGACAGGCTTTGCCAGCGTTCGGAGGCTTGGCCCCCCAAGACTCGGATAGTGCGACGTTAAAGATGAGGTACATGGGCTCTTCGAGCATCAATTTCTTGGGATTCGATTTCGCAGCGTCCTGAGGCGGTTTTTCAATCGACGTAGCTGGGATTTCGAAAATTGGGTTCCCCGCCAGCATCCATCGCACGTACCCTTCGGGCCCCGTGACCCACTCGATCTGGTACACCAAAAAGTCGAGGTATGCGCCGACGTGGACGTGCCAGTTTGACGAGATCGCGTCCATCTGGTACGCAAACGGCGTCACTTTGTCGCTCATGGGGAGGCCGTCGCCGCCACACACTTTGTTGGTGTTACCAGGACTACACAACGTCGCACCGTTGTAGCCGTTCATAATAGGAAAGCACGTGCCGTTCGTGTTGACGCCCCAGTGGTCCGGACCGACGCCATCGATCAACCCGAGGTCGGCGTTAGCATCTTTCGAGCCAGGGCAGTTGCGGACCGTACACGAATTCTCCTTGACGCCGCCGTCGATCGAGGTCTTAACTTCGGCGTATTTTTGTAGGAGCGTTGCGTCCGGACGGCAGAAATTGTTGGCGGCATACCGAAGTCCTTGGTACCACGACTTGTGGCCGCGCTTTTGCTTGTAATACTCAGCGGGGACATCCGGGGAGTTCGCGCCTTTGGTCGTACAACTAAATGAGTAAACGCAGTAGATCGTGCTGTCTTGCACCGGTGTCATGACGCGAAAGTCGGTCGCCATGCCGGGCCCAACTTGGATCGACGAGGAGATGTCCGTGCCGCCGCCTTCGAGCAGATCAATCTCGGGGGCCCCACGGCCTTGGTTGGGGTTAAGGCCATGCCCCGGGTTGGCGTCACACGCCGAGATTCGCTGGTTCTTGGGGTCGAACACGTCTGGCTCGCACGTGTCATAGGAGAACGGCCACATGCGGTTGGTCGAGGCACTAAAGATCGCACGCCCCAAGTTCCCCATCATCCAAATCCCCGGCCACGTGGGGTAGTACCCAATGTCGGTCGTGCGTGAGGTCGGGCCGGCATTGATATCGGGGTTGCCCGACTCCGGACCAACGGCCCCGGGCAACTGTGAACTCACTTCGAGCATACCGCCTTGGAAACAGAATTTGTTCCACGACTGGACCATGGCCGCGCGGTAGTAGAACGTCACAGTCTTGTACCCCGGCGGGTTCTGGTAGTCGTTCCAGAGCCGCAGTGTCGTCGGATCTTCCACGATTTTGATTTGAAAGTAGCACAGGTCGTCGCTGTCGCATACGGTCGTAGTCATGTTGTGCGAGTAGATCTCGAGCGCAGCGTTCACGCCGTCGGGCTTTTCGATCGAGGTCCACATGTGGTCGTCGCCGGGGCGGAAGGAGCGGTTGGGCGTGTTAAATTCGTCGCTCATGACCAAGTCCCACCGGTCGCCGCGCGAACTGATGTACGACTGGCGGTCGGCCGGCGTCGCGGGGTCAACCCACGGGAGGATCTTGGATTTGGTCACGAGCTCACCCGCGAGTGCGAGCGTCGCGCCGTAGAATACCCACGTTACCACATACGCGAGGTTGGTCCGTGGCATCGGCATTTGGCTGTCTCTCCTTTAATGCACCCGGTTTCTAATACGACGGAATACTACTGCGTAAACGTGTTGGTATTGTACCAACCATGAGAACCGAGAGGAGGAGGATGGAGGCGGATGAGGAGGGGAGGAGGGGACAGACCCTCCTCGCTCACCTTCCCCTCTCACGCCCATGTGCTCTGCTCAAAGCGAGATGTCCTCTCGGTCTTGTACCACAGATCCATGAGGACGCACTCAAATTCTGGCCGAATTAGGGATGTGGATTCGTTAAGTGCGCACTTGGAACTGGCCAGATGTGCACCCAAGTGCAACGTGAGACAAAGCCAGTTCATGTTTCCAAATGAAGACCAGTCAGCACGAACAGAACCAGGCCACGCGTGGTCCACAAATCCACAGAATCACACACGAAATGCGGAGGTCCACAGATTCCACATGTCAGTGCGCCGCCTCGCTCTCTGCGTCCAAGGTTACGCCTGAGTGGACTGCAATGATGGACCGTCCGTCCACTTAGAAGCCAACAAAACGGAGCAATAACAAATTCAGCCCAAACAACATCGATCATTTTTGGAAATTGCAGTATTGGGAAATCTTAAAATTCTGGAAATCGCGGTGTGAGAATCTTGCCTAATGGATTGCCACTGCTTGGGTACGTGCTGCATATTGTCTGCAGTTGAGGAGATGGCTTGCACTCGGCACGACAGAAGCGTCAAATGTTCGTGCTTCAATGTTGGCGTCAAACACGAGGTACAGCAGCAGCTGGACATCGGTAGAAATCAGCTCAAACTGGGCAGTGGCTCGAGCCGCCAAAATAGTTTAAAACCGGTTATTTACCGGTAGATCTTACTTCAACATTCGATGAAGTTGACATGGCTTCATTCACCGCATTACCGCACAGCGCAATCGGGTGGAGACGTCCTTTCTGCGACGCGAATGCACTTTTCACTACAGGAGGCGTCGTGGACATCCACTGCCGCAACACCGAAACGCTCATGTGAGCAATGCTGCGGTGCAGAAGCTTCGAGCCAATGGATTAAGACACAACGGGAGATTCGGGAGACCACATTTCGATCGACTTACTCGGCAGCCGACGCTGGCACCAAAGCTAGCGAGGTCTGCACTGTTCGATCGTATGCATGCCTTTTGCTATAAGACGTCCAAAAGAAATCACTCGGAAATTGCTACCCAATTGTAGGAGACGCTGTCATCTAGGTCAGATGCGGTCGAGATTGTGGGAGATCGGTCCGGTCACATGTCCTCACGTACGCATTTAACGTCTCGGTGGACGGTCCGCACTTTTGAGTGGCAGTACTTTGATGCTGAATCTGGCTGCCAAACCTTCATAAGTTGATGGCCGCTGACGAGACGGGGCAGGTCCGTGTGGTGGATTTTGTCAACGCTGCTGCATGTCCCCAGCCTACCCGCGCCAATCAAAAGGTTAATTTTCATAAAGCGATTCAGTCGCAGAAGACTAAATAGGGTCTCCTTCTTTGGTAAAACTCTTGCTATCTCACATGCATTTGCTTGTGGTAGGGTTGAATTGTCTGTGACTCTTTCAGCGATCCCCCTGATGGCCGTCACTCGGACATTGGTATTTATGCGTGCCTATTCGCTAAGGATAATGGTGGACATGATAAGTGATACCCTCATGGTCGTTGGGATGCAGCACACAGTGATATCCCACACAGCAGCGTCGCACTGGGTTTATGCGACACGTTTATAATGCCTAGAGCGCAGTCTCTACCACAGTCTGTTCGCAAGGCACAAAGAACACCTTCGAGCACTAGTCTAGTCGGTGTCAGTGCTTTTTTCTCTGGATTGAGCCGTCGCCATGATGGTGATGGGTTGCCTGTATGTACCTGACACTGTCAGGCTGACAGCTCTCCCTGGGAGAAGGAAAAAGCGAGAAAACAAATCGCAATTCTTCAAGCGTAACTCCCATATTTAGACGCTATTTAGACGCCCGGATCTCTTCGTCACCACGAGAACCTTCCAACATGGATACATCGTCCACGCATCATAACGCAATCAGTCGCGTATCAATCTTTCATTGGTCAAAATGTTGTTTAGTCGCCGTCTCCTAGCCAATCAAAGTCGTAGCTCCTCGTCAACCTGAATTTCTCTGGATTCTATGGTGGCCATGGCTGTTCATCTCGGAATTCTTCTCTGCCTGGCCGATCAATATGGTGCAGCTCACGCGCCCGCTGCAGGCGCTGCTTTGGGACATGGACGGCGTACTGGCCGAGGTTTCGCTCTCATATCGCACTGCGATCGTTGAGACCGCCAAGCACTTTGGCGCCGCCGTGACGCTCGACGACATTGAGCGCGCCAAGCTCGCCGGCAATGCCAACAACGATTGGCAACTAACGCAGCGGCTAATTGCCGCGGCAATCAATGGTAGCGCAGCTGCGCCGTCGCTCGAGCAGGTCACGCAGGTCTTTGAGGACTTGTACCAAGGCGTCGAGGGCAAGCCAGGGCTCTGTCTGCTCGAGACATTGCTCACTCCAAAGGGGTTGCTTGAAGAACTCAACCGGCGCTTGCCCAAAGGCATGGCCATTGTCACGGGCCGTCCGCGCAAAGACTGTATCAAATTTCTCGAAGCCCACCGGTGCGTTTTAGCCACTTACGATAGAGTGGAAGTATGGGTGCACTGACGGTTGGAATGTTTGTCTGGAAACAGCCTCACGCATTTGTTCCCTGTGCAGATCTGCATGGAGGACTGCCCGCCCAAGCCGTCGCCCGAGCCCGTATTGCTGGCCCTCAAGGGCCTCCACGTCGACGAGAGCGATGCCGCCATGATTGGCGACACGGTCGACGACGTCGCCGCCGCCGTCAAGGCCAAGGTGTTGGCGTTTGGCGTGCTCACGCCGCAGGTCTATGCTAAGTCAATCCTTGACCAACAGGCGCCGCCGCTCACCAAGGTCCTCGAGCAGTCGGGCGCGAGCATTGTGCTGCAGCCCGGTCTTGGCCAGCTGCTGGACATTGTCTCGCTTGCTGCGCCTGCGACCCCAACACCGACTCCGACCTCGCGGACTGTCGCAACGTCGACCACCCGCACGGCCATGGTCGCGCGCGTGACCAGCGAGACCTCGATCAACGTCGCGATCAATCTCGACGGCACGGGCAAATCGAAAATCGGCTCGGGCATTGGCTTTCTCGATCACATGCTCACGGCGCTGTCCAAGCACAGTCGGTTTGATTTGGAACTTGACTGCAAGGGCGACACATGGATCGACGACCACCACACGACCGAAGACTGTGCACTCGCACTTGGCGAGGCCTTTGACAAGGTATGGTAGAGACTCTAGTCTAAGTAGCGATCCATCCTTTTGACTTACGCCTTACTCTGTAGGCGCTGGGAGACCGTAAGGGCATTGCACGGTTTGGCTCGGCGTACGCCCCACTGGACGAAGCGCTGGCGCGCGTCGTCGTCGACATTTCGAGCCGTGCGCACAGCGAAGTCGAGTTGCAGCTCGTGCGGCCCATGATTGGCGAACTCTCGTGCGAAATGATTACGCACTTTTTCGAGTCGTTTGCCAGTGCGGCGCGGCTCACGCTCCACGTCGATGTGCTGCGCGGCCGCAACGACCACCACCGCGCCGAAGCGTCGTTCAAAGCCATGGCGATTGCATTGCGGCTCGCGGTCAAGGCCGATGAGACCGCCGGCGTCCCGAGCACCAAGGGGGTGTTAGCGTAAGGTGCATGGTGAGCCGGGGCAAGGTTGTAGTGGGATCTTGTTTACTGATGAAGGAGATCGATGAGCCGCTAATGTTGCATACAGTAATAGAAGGGAAGGTCCGTTGTGGCGTTGTGGATTTACAAGAGGGAGTATTCAATTGGCGGTCGGCAGCTTCCACGCTTGGACCCACATCGACAATTGCAATGGACCAGCTGGAATGGATAGGTAAACCTTCATCATATAATACGAAAGGCGACTTTCATCCATTTAGTGTTAATTAACCGTCTAGAAACCTCCATTAAATGATGAACATGTATAAATGATGCTACCCAAGCTATCCAACAAAGTGGACGCATCCCCGGCTCACTTCGTTCCATGCAATTATTGACACACACTGCTTCAACGGATGGCGTGAATCCGGCAGCCACCATTCCCTCCTTCTCCCTCCCAGTGGGAGAGAGAATGAACAACCATCCACGAAGAGGTCCACGACAGCAGATCTCTCTCATTCACTAATCGACTCGGCGCCGCCCACCTCACCTCGGTCCGTACCGCCAGACTTTCTCTTCCACGATGACCAAGCTCTCGCTTACGCTAGTCGCCGCCGCCTCGACGCTGCTCGCTAGCTCCACACTCGCGGCAACACCCTGTCCAGCCGACGTCACGACCAAAGCACTGGCGGTCGTGACCAACGCCACGAACCTTAACACGTGTGCACCCGGCTCCAAGTGGAAACTCGCAAATCTCTTCCAAGCCGCAAATCTGTCGGCGACCGATTTCCTCACGTTTTGCAATGCGACCGAGTGCATGCACCCCATGCACACGGTGCTCGATGCGATCCCCGACAACTGCGTTGCGACCTACAACGGCACGAGCATTGTGCTCGCGGACGCGATCAGTGCGGTCCACAACAAGTGCCACGAAGAGCTCCACAAGGCTCTCGGCAGCCACGCCGACGATCACGATGACGACGATGACGACGACGACCACTCCAAGGCAAGCGATACTCATTCGAACGCGACGGCAGCCAACAAGGTTCCGTCGCCGGCGCCGGCAGCCACCCCCAAGAGTGCCGCGACGGCCGTGTCCAGTGTGACTCTCACGGCAGCAATCGCCGTCGCGACGGCGGCGTCGACGATCTCTGCCCTCGTGCTCTAAACGATCTCTGTATACTACTGGTAGATACCGAAGTAGGGAGAACCATTTTGATGGAATAATACGTTGCGGGTTCTGCGTCTCTTACTGCACTTGCACGAGCAATTCTTGTGGGGATACGATCGCCCGTCGTAGCAGAGTGTCCACTGCGTCGATAGTTTCGAGTCGGGCACAGAGGTCTGTCAAGACGCCAGCGTATTGGAGACTGTAGCTAGAGAAGCCCAGCGGCATATCACTTGCTTGGGAGACACCGAGGTGCGTTGTCACGAGGTGTCCAAAGCGGTGAAACACCGCAGAGTCACATGTCGTCGGCGTGCTGTTCGTCACCA
>JAADVD010000650.1:0-10834 GCA_023334535.1 Pythium vanterpoolii
AGACCAAGAAGATTGGTGCTGCGTTCACTCAGGTGGTCGCGCAGTTGTTCCCTGGCGAGCCGTTTGCCGACGTGTTGAAGCGTCTGCTGCCTCTCATTCAAGCTACGAATTAGTGCGTCTGCATAGTACCACCGCGTTGGGGTTTTGTATTTGCTAAATATCACATCTGTCAAACCAACCGATCTTATGTTCAAGGGGGTATCGTGAATGTTGATTGGATGGTCATTGGTTTGAGCTTGAAGTACCCCACGTGGGCTGATCAAACGAGACAATCTTCGTTTGGGCATCTGGCTGCCAGCAGCGAGTTTTGTGTTGCGGGTCATGCCAGCCAGCTGGACTATACTATAATAGTACTAGTAGCTTGGTACGGACCGCCGCAGTCATCCCGGCAGCACATTCGTGTTGTCACCCGCAGCAATCACGAGGTCTCAAACTATCGAAGTGCAAATTTGAAGGACAATCTGTTCTTGAGTTTGTTGTGCAACTGTAACCCCTCCCTTCGCGGATTGCTGCGCAACCAATCCACGTTGATTGGGCTGATTGATTGAGTCTCACCAAGCTGGTAAACGCCTGATGTCGGCGACTCCAGTACCATACAAATGCACCTAGCCAAATTGTAAGCTCCGAGAGTAAAGCAGTTGCGTGTCCCCCCTCTCATAGCATTGCTTCTCATGCAACGCACCAGCGCGTCCGCATCTTGAGCTGGTCAAAATCGGCGGATCGCCTTCTCCCCACTTTCCAACTTTCCTCGCTCTGCTCACGCCACCACGCCAAGCAACCAACACTCCCCTCTCCATTTTTCCACCATGAAGTGCACCTCGTTCTTAGTCTTTGCTGTGGTCGCGCTAATCACCGTCGAGGCGGCGGTGTCCCCAGCCGCTACTGGCACACTCCGCGGTCTCCAGAGCGGCCAAGTCACATCGCTCAACGGCGTTCACGCCGGCGAAGAGATCCTTGCGGCCGTGAACAAAATCACACCGAACGTGGACGGCGATACGCTGAAGAGTGTGGCGACAAAGATGGCTGCTGACAAAGTGGCGCTCACGACAGCAGACGAGAAGACCAAAAACATTGGTGCTGCGTTGAAGCAGGCGGTCGCGCAGTTGTTCCCAAGCGAGTCGTTTGCGGACGTCCTCAAGCGCGTCTTACCTCTCATCCAAGATACGAAGTAATACCTGAAAGCGTCGCTGCGTTTCGAACAGAATGGTGGCGTCCTAATACTATCACCAATTGTTGCAACGACGTTCTTATCTCTCGTTGGAACAGTAAAGTTTTTCAACGACGACTATTGGCACTTGACCGTTTAGCTTTTGCATCTACAGCATATAGCTCGTCCATTTTGGTTTTGTAGCGGCAAGAATTGATGAGAACCGGTTTGAAGCTGTCAGGATTTCCGTAATTTTGATAAAAGCTTGTACAATAGCGAGATATAGGGCGTACGCACGATCACGAATTTGGCATCAGTTTTCGAGCTACGTCGCTTCCCCCACGATGCCTCGCCAATCACGTTTCTTCGGATGTACCAGGATCACATCAGTTAGCAACCAAAATGGGATTCCGCCTCAGGAATGAAGTTGGCATTGGCCGTGTAGACCCCTTCAATGCTCACGACTAATGCATCTGAATAGCGGCGACTCTAACCTACATTTTGGTTCGTTCGGATGCCGCTAAAGTAACATTTTGACTATGGAGAGCTATGGAGAGCAAAAACATTGGATTTGTTGAGTCATTTCTTACGAGCAGAACTCGTGTCTTGCTGATTGTTCTTTTACGTGACTGGCACTGCTATAGGGATGAATGTAAATGCAGCAGATAGAAGAGACGCATACCTATCTATTGTGGGTCTTCGCGGTTAGATCGGTTCCAATTTAGTGCATTATTCATGTTTTCGTGATCGGTTTGGGTTTTCCGACCTCATAATTCTTGCGCTACAATAGGTGAGACTTTCGCCTGTGCCACTTTCGCCCTGTCTGACAGTTTGCAGTGGACAGTCTGGTCCCCAAGTCGGTGATGGTGTGTCCCTTGGCGGTTGCTGTAGCTACACCCAGGTAATAATTTGGATTTGCGATGGTGCCAAACGACGTCAGCTCCGTTCAACAGACATTTTACGACCTGCGGAATGGCAGTGTACAATACAGTGCAACCACTCAGCTGCTCGCCCTATGAATACGAAGTACTGGGAATTAGTCTGCTCGCTTAGCCAGCCTCTTGTTCTGTACCACCCCGCTGAAGTTAGATCGGGAAGCACAATGATCAACTCCATCATCGAGTTGGTGGAAGGCGCTAGTCATGTAGGCACAGCGGTGACTTGACTTTTTGGACATCGCGTGTGACTCACAAAACTGGCGATCTTTCGTTGTTTGCCTAGAGCCGTTTCGTGCCACACAACTCTCGGTCGTGCCCCTTTACATCATCCGCTTCGATAATCTCACATGATAAATGGGTACAGTCTCACTACCAAAACAAGGTGAGCTACAACATCAACACATTGATAATTCACCTTGTTTTGTGACTCCCAAATGTATTCAGTTCATGAAACATACCACATTATGAGCCCAAATCCTGGCAACGTACCTTTCGTGTCGTAGTTCCATCCGGGGAGCCAGATGCTTCGCCAAGCTTTTAGCACCATAGCAATAGCAGTGAAATATCAAGCAAAGCTCCTGGCGCTGCGGTTGGTGTCTTGTCGAAGCGGTCTTTCGCCGTTGCCGTCCTGTCTATCCGTTGCACTCAGCCCCGCCAGCTGGCCGACGGCCTTTTCCGTAAGGACCAGCCAGCTGCAATGGTTGGGTCTCCTCTGCACTGCCCATTATTACAGTAGCGCCCTTCAACGACCTGGAAACGAGCATCAGACTGCACTTCTTCACACGTGCATTTTGCAAAAGCGTCGCCTTGTGATACGCTTCCCGATATCCGCATTGGTGCATTTTCCTGTCACCTTCCTTCCTCCCCGTCACAGTACAGAATCATTATGGCGCGGAACAACATGCGGTCGCAGCGAGGGAGGCCGTCGCGGCGACTAGTGATGTTGGCAATGGTCGCGGTTGCAGTCGCGTCTGCCTTAACACCCGTGGCCATTGCACAGACCACGACGACGGCGCCGGAAGCCACGACCGCCAAGCCCACAGAAAAACCCACGGACGCCCCGACCACGACCACGACGCCAGCGCCGTCGGCAACCTCTACACCGGCGCCAGGGCCAACGTCCACACCGACGCCAACGTCAACAGCAAAAACCACCGAGGCGCCGTCCACAACGCCAACACCAACCCCAACAGCGACGCCCACAGCGACGCCAACACCAACGCCTACACCAACACCGACGCCCACAGCCACTGAGACGCCGACGGTCAAGCCAGCCTCGATCGCGAACTCGGGCTCGAAAGATGCGAACGACAACAGCGCCTCGGGCTCGGCCCCCGAGCACGACAACACGCCCAAGCCGTCGCGAGCCAAGAAGTCCCCCGCGACGCCGGCGCCGGCACCGGCCACTGCCAGACCAGCCGACACGCAGCCGCCGACTCCAGCGCCCGTGTTTCTGACGCCGACGCCCACGAGCACGTCCTCCAACGACGACAGCGACAGCAGCGGTAGCAGCAGCAGTAACGCAGCGGTCACGAAATCCAGCGAACAGGGTGAGCACAAGATGATTGCGATGATCGTGATTGTTGCGATCGCCGCCGTATGTGCCTTTGGATTGGGTGTGATCTGCCTCTTGCGGCGCAACCGCAGCGACGACCGCGACGACATGACGTCGCCTGTGCCGATCCTCGCGCCGCACACGTCGGGCGGGACGCTCACGGCGCCCGGGGCAAACCGCCCGTCGGGTCAGCGTGCGTCGCTGCAGCACATGGGCCAGTACCCCAAAGACTCGAAACTCAGCCTTAGTGGTGCCCAAGGCATTGGGCTCCAAGGCGCAGGCCCGCAGCCCATTACGAGCCCCGCTATGCCGGCCAACTACCGCGTCTCGACGCGCCAGGCGCGGCTTACGAGCCTCACGCGCACGCCGACGCGGGCCAACGGCAATGCCAGTTTCACGTCGAGCCAAGTCCGCGAGAGCGACTACAACGCCGAGAACACGGCGACGATTGCTAACCGCGCGGCGCCAACCAACTATTACAACCCCGTCGCGACGCCAGCGCCTCCGCATAGCCACGGACACGGACACACCCACGCCCAGCCGATACCCACGCATGGTCATGGTCAAAACGCAAAGCGTGACGACCGCGACAGCGGCGACCGATCGTCGTTTGAACTGTAGACCGTTTCCGTCCGTCCCCCTCCTCTTTTTGTTGTGGTTGTAACGCGAGGTGCCGACTAAGTAGTAATTATTGAGATCGATCCGATCGTCTCCCCGCAGTTTTTGTAGTGATCGCTGGAATAAATGCAACCCCATTGTCCATACTACTGTAGCGACTGGGGTCTATTGTTCGTCTTCTACTTTCTCTTCCTCCGTCTCCGCTAGCATTTCGTCGGTGGTGGTCGAGCGTGCTGACTTTTTAGTGTCGAGCGATTTGTTCGTGTTGGTGGAATTGTGTTTGTTCATGGTGAGGCTCTTGGGACGGACTTCCAACACAGCGCCATTCGGTAAATCGGCTAAGCGATACGGTCCATACTGCACACGGATCAGCCGCTTGACCACGAGGCGCACGTGCGCGATGGCCTTGCGGACCTCTCGGTTCTAAAGAAATGAATATTAGGTTTTCAACGGTGACGATGGAGATCGCGTGAATCAATCACTGTACCTTTCCCTCGGCGAGACGCACTTGGAGCCACGAATCTTTCTTGTTGGTCGACTGCACAAACGCATGGATAGAACGGTACCTATTCACCAGCACTCCATTAGACCGAGCCTTCCTCATCCATCTACTGAGAAAGTAGACGCACTTGATGCCGTCGACGATGGGGCCACGACGCAGTTCATCCAGCTTGGATGGCGTGACCTATTTGAGAAGAGCCTCATTAGACCTCCTGAAGTGGAGCCTTTGACTTGTGGATCTACGTACACTGCCGCGCACGAGCACTTTATAAACGCGCGGAACCTCGGTCTTGGGGTGTTCGAGCTCCCGCGCGTACTCGCCATCGTTGGTGAACAGCAGCAAGCCCTCCGTGTTGAAATCCAGTCGTCCCACTGGCATCATGTGCTGCTGGAGCCCCATGACGCGCAGGCGATCGAAAATAGTTGGTCGGTTCTCTGGATCATTCGCCGTCACGAGTTCCTACCAGACACACATGAGACCACGCCAACAAAGAGGCAAGACAGAGAAGGCGTATCATACCCCTGGCAGTTTGTTGGCCATCCACACTTTGCGGCGCGTGGTTTTGGCGAGCGGCCGCCCCTGGACGACCACGGCATCGCGATTGACGTCCACATTTGTTGCGAGGTCCGTGACGATCTTGCCGTTCACAGCGACTTCGTGGGCCTGAATGAGTTTCTCGGCTTCGCGGCGCGAGCATGCACCAGCGAGTGCAATGCGTTTTGCCAGTCGCATAGGCTTGGTGCTCGTTGGCGTAGCTGCATCGGTGGTGGCGGGTGCTGCTGCCGGTATAGGATTTTTTGTTTTCTTGGACGGCGCCGGTTCTTTCTCGCGGTAGAACTTCTTGATCGTAAGAAGACTGCGCGTCTGCGACAACACGTTCAAATGGGTACTAGTGGCACATATCAGAGGCTCAAGGATGCGCGCCGAGCGGCCACGGAATCGCCCAGATCGGCGGAGCGTCACAGCGGCGAGCATGTTGCCTTTGGCTGTTTGGACGGTGACCACCAGTACCCATGGATACCGGTTTCATGTGGTTGGAGTTAAAAACAGTGTTGGATGTTAGGAACTGATAGTACCCATGTTTTGGTAGACGGGTCGGGTCTTGTCCTTTTCATCGTGGGTCAGATACCTAAGTTTCGAATTTTATCGAAAGTCGGACGCCAACACATGTGCTGTTTTATCAGAGGCCACGAAGAGCACATTTGTATGGTGAGAATTTTACTGGTGCGGTTCTTGTAGAACAGGTTGGAAAGTTGCTTGGATCCCCCAACTGTTCTGTGGGGAGAGCTGTGGGTGTGAATCTGGATGTGATGGAGGTCAGTGTCGCTGATATTGTTGGTGCTGAACATCGCCGAAGAAGGTTCGGTATATCACATGAAGGCCAACGATGAGTTGGCACCATTGAGAAAGAATCTGATGCCAACAAATAACAGCTTTTGACGAGACCTTGCGAGTGGGAGAGTGGAGTCCTATCGCAGTGTTGGCCAAACACAGAGTGCGTAGTAGACATTATAATCATCCGACTCGCGCTTCTCCCCAAGTTATAGAAGATGAGAGACGGCACATAAGAATCCCTTCGTGATGGCGACATGAGTGCTTTGTGACTGTCCCACACCAACATATTTGATCTTGGCATCCAAGTTCGATGGGTCTCGCACTGCCAGAATTTGACAGATTCTGCACAATATTCCTTTAACATTTGATTACTCTCGTATTTGATATTATGTATCAACTCTAAATCAAGCAGTCTGCTAGTGTATATTTTCAAGTGAACAAGATATAGTGTCAAAAACAATATATCTGGGCAGTGCCTAGGCGCGTGACCACATTGGACGGATGGCTCAGCCAACTGGCAGATTTTGAGGCTGTCTGATTGCCCTAAACGCAAAGCGACCAGGAAATCCCTAACCCGCAACCCGCCCTCTCTTTTGCGATGCTTGCTCGCCAGCCCTACCCCGGCCTAGTTTCCATCCTTCGTTTCCAGAACTCGTTTGAAAAAGACTGGGAAACGGCCACCCGCCTGCTCGCTGATAGTCCCTTTTCATGCACCACACAAACACTCGTTTCGCTCGCCACACCTTTTGGCACGAACTGGGTTTTGGTTTTCTGGTGGAAACCAACAGGGAATTGTTGCCTTTTGCGTTGAAGCGTGCAGCCACCTGAATGGTGCTCAGGAGGATTCGGCCTTTTCGTTGCCCCGCCGGACTGTTCCGCAGGCGCCACCTTCATGTGGGAGAGTGACGGCGGGTGACACGGCACGACAGTTGACCAGTTGGGCCCTTCAACTCCCTTTCATCAAACACCCAATCCCCTCCGACCGACCGACTCCTGCAGTGTCGCGCAAAACACAAAACACAGCCCTATTGCACGCACGCTGCGCAATTGCAGAGATCGGATCCGCCGCAGCACATCGCCATAACCTGTTCCAACGGCGCGACCGCAGAACGGTTCTCTCCAACACCAACGTCCATTGGATTTGACGCCCATACCCGTCGCTCGCTCCGTTCCCAGATCGCGCGGCCGTCTCCCACGCCATCGCATACCGCACAACTTCCGACTTCCAACGCAACCACCGCGTCCCTTGTGACCATGGAATTCCAGGCTTCGTACGCGCGCGCAATGCCTGCCGGCAGTAGCGCCTACGCACCCATCGATCCTGCCGCCATGGAGAATGCAGCGCACCGCTTCACTTGTACGTATCACTCGCCAAGTTTCTGTGTTTTGCAATGCTAGGCGGCATACCAACCACAGTTGTTATTCTCTATTGGACAGATCTATACAACCTTGCACACCAACACTACTCGATGGGGTACTATCAGGAAGCTCTCCATCTCTGCGAGCAGCTCTACGAGACCGACGCCTTCCGCACTGAGAACCTCTTGCTCCTCGGCGCTCTCCATTTTCAACTAGGCAACTATGCCGAATCGATTTTCTACAACCAGCAATGCATCCGTGTCGATCCTCAATTTGCCGAAGCTTACGGCAACCTCGGCAATGCCCTCAAAGAAATTGGCGATTTGGCCGGTGCGATCCAGTTTTACTTGAAAGCGATCAAATTGCACCCTCGCTTTAGTGATGCCTACAACAACCTTGCCAACTCGTACATGCTATTGGGGCAGATCCACGAAGCCGTCGAAACCTACAAAATGGCGTTGGTGCTGGATCCATCGTTAGTTGATGCCCACAGCAATTTGGGAAATCTGTTTAAAGCCCAAGGCCGCTACGACGACGCCAAGCTCTGCTACACTGAAGCAATCCGCGTGAAACCAACATTTGCAATTGCGTGGTCGAATCTCGCGGGCGTGTTCAAGGACTTGGGGCAGCCGGCATTGGCCGTCGAGCACTATCAAGAAGCGATCCGCTTGGCGCCCGAGTTTGCCGATGCGCACAGCAATTTGGGCAATGTACTGAAAGAAAACGGCCGCATCAGTGACGCCATTGCGGCCTACCGCAGTGCCATCTCACTCCGCCCCGACTTTGCGATTGCCTATGGCAACTTGGCGAGTGCCTATTACGATGCCGGGCAAATCGACATGGCGGTCCAGACGTTTCGCCACGCGATCCAGCTCGAACCGAATTTTCCTGACGCCTACAACAACTTGGGAAATGCGTTGCGGGAGCTGGGGCAGCTCGAGCAAGCGATCAACTGCTACCGCACGGCCTTACGACTCAAGCCCGACCATCCGCACGCCTACAACAATCTGGGGAATGCCCTGAAAGACAAGGGCATGGTCAAGGAAGCGATCCACTGCTACACGACGGCCGCCCGCTTGCTCCCGCGGTTTGCCGCGGCCCATAGTAATTTGGGGAGCGTCTTGAAGGAACAAGGCAAGCTCGACCAAGCACTAGCGCATTACCAAGAAGCCATTACGATCGATCCGGCGTTTGCCGATGCCTATAGCAATATGGGCAATGTGTTCAAGGACCTTAATCGGCTGGATGAAGCGATCCAGTGCTACAGCACAGCGATCCGTCTCAAGCCTCAGTTCCCCGACGCGTACAGCAATTTGGCCAGCGCGTACAAAGACGGCGGCCGCGTCGACGATGCGATCACGTGCTACCGCAAAGCATTGTCGCTGCGCCCCAACTTCCCCGATGCCTTTGCCAACTATTTCCACGCCATGGTGTTTATCTGCGACTGGTCGCAGCGCGCCGCCGATCTCGAGATGCTCTTGAGGTTTCTAGATGCGCAGCTTGCCAGTGACAATGTGTTGCCATCGATCCAGCCGTTCCACGCGTTGGTGTATCCTCTGAGCATGTCGCGGTTCATGGAGATTTCGCGCCGGTACGCCGCCCGCGCCAAGCTCAGCGTGAGTCTGGTGGACCTGCCGCGGCTTAAGTACCCGACCAAGCGATCGCACGAGCGGCTCCGCATTGGGTACGTTAGTTCCGACTTGGGGAACCACCCGCTCGCGCACTTGATGCAGAGTGTCTTTGGGTTCCACAATTCGGAACTGTTTGAAGTGTTTTGCTACGCGACGACACCCGACGACGGGTCGCCGTGGCGCCGCAAGATTGCATCCGAAGTCGAGCATTTCAAGGACCTCAGCCGCACTGGCAATGGCGACGCCGCCAAGTTGATTCATGCAGACGGCATCCACATCCTCCTCAATCTGAACGGCTACACCAAAGGCGCGCGCAACGAGATCTTTGCGCTACAGCCGGCGCCGCTCCAAGTGAGCTACATGGGCTTTTGCGGCACGCTCGGGGCCGACTATGTGCAGTACATGATTGGCGACGCGGTCGTCGTGCCGCCGCACCACCGCCCCTATTTTACGGAGAAGATCATCAACATGCCGCACTCGTACTTTGTGAACGACCACAAACAGTCGGCCAGAGACGTACTGGATGTGGCCAACTGTCCGACGCGCAAGGACTATGGGGTCTCGGACGACGCCTTTGTGTTTTGCAACTTTAACCAAGTGTACAAGATTGACCCCGTGACCTTCCAGACATGGATGAAGATTTTGAAGCGCGTGCCGCACGCGATTCTGTGGCTGCTGCGGTTCCCGCCACTGGCCGAAGCCAACTTGCGGGCCGAAGCCCGGGCCATGGGCATCAAAGACGCACGGCTCCACTTCACGGACGTGGCCCCAAAAGACGAACACTTGAAGCGCGGTCACTTGGCCGATTTGTTCCTGGATACGCCCGAGTGCAACGCCCACACTACTGGCTGTGACATTTTGTGGGGCGGCACGCCGATGATCACGATGCCCAAGGACCGCATGGCGTGCCGCGTCGCCTCGAGTCTCCTCAAAGCGGCAAACCTCAGCGAACTGATTACCACGACCCACGACGAGTACGAAGAATTGGCGGTCGCGTTGGCGAGCGACATGGACAAACTGTGGGACGTGCGGCGGCGGTTGGAGGACGACCGCCTGACGTGTCCGCTGTTTGACACGGCGCGGTGGGTCAAGAACATGGAGACGGGCTTGCTGCTGGCGTGGGACCGCCACGAGAACGGCCTCGAGCCGGATCACATTGACGTGCCCGACATTCGCGAGCCCCACGCCGCCGCCATGCACGAGGTTCCACCAACGACAGTAACAGCAGTACGAGGAGGGACCGATAATCCCAAGAACAGTCCGCCACGGACGAGTACCTCAACGAGTAGCGCCATGCCGATGAGCGCACTGCTATAGCCATAGCAGTCGACGGCTTGAAAAGTAGTAGGAGTTAACTGCACGCAATGCACTACCGTTGATACTGGCAAGCGTGGTCTAATTTATGAGCAAAGAGAAAAGAGCGTTCTTGATCCTGGTCGCGAATGACTGTCACACCGAAGGCTCCGTCAAGAAGCATTCAGACGACCACGTGAGGTACAAGACCTATCTGAATGAACAGTGTGATATTGAAGGAATTGGGAAGTCAGCACAACTGACACATACATGTACAGGCTCCTTAGAACGCGTGCACTCTCTCAAGCCTACTGTGTAGCTTGAATGAGAGGCAGCAGACGCTTCAACACGTCGGCAAACGGCTCGCCAGGGAACAACTGCGCGACCACCTGAGTGAACGCAGCACCAATCTTCTTGGTCTGCTCATCAGACGACGTCAGGGTCACGTCACCAGCA
>JAADVD010000651.1:0-10789 GCA_023334535.1 Pythium vanterpoolii
ATGGAGCAGGCGGCAGCGACAGTGCAGACGTCGTCCGCGTCGATTCACGAGCAGTACGTCGCACTCACGATGCAGGTACGGCGTGGGCTAGAAGCTAGGGCTGTGGCTGACAAAAGAGAGACTCACACTGTGGTATATATGCTGCTAGAAATTGCTCGAGCAGTTGCGCCAGTCGAATGTCCAGTCTCTCCACCAACCGTCCCTTAGTGCATCGGCGTCGTCTTCATTGCCTCCACTGCCGTCGTTCCGCGATGCAATTCGGAAGCGGCTCCTGAATAGTACAGCGTCCGTCGATATCCATTGCTCATCGATTCCCCTTGACATACCAGGGCCACACACCATCGGCCGCAACGCCTCTAAACTACCTGTTCTCCGTGAGCACCAAGGCACGCATAGCCGTTCGACCAAACTACGCTCTCCAGATCAGCAGCATTGCTTGTCGCCGTCTGCTGCTTGAGTAAAGTTACTAGCTCAATAACTGAGAGTTTGCAACCTATTGTCCGTGGGATGTCTGAGAGCACGAGAGCAGAGTGAATGGTAGAGACGATGCACCCCAGAGGGAGAAGCGGATGCTGGCGTCAATGTCAAAGCGAACGACGTGATGGTGACCGGTCATGGCGTCGACACGGTCGATAACGTCATTGCCATCAACAACAGCGGTCAATGGAGAAGGTGCAACGTGAGCGGGAGCCCCTAGCACACAGTCTGAAACGTGGAGATGTGAAGGGTATCGCACAGAGGCACGCCGAAACTACCCGTGGTACATGTTCATTTACAGCTAAAAATTCTTCTACTGTGTCGCCAATGACAAAACGGAAAGTGGAACTCGCACTGGCCACAAATAGCACTACTCGCCACATCGCATTTGCTCAACCGTCACCTCGTTGACGCAGGTGCCTCTTCGACCAAGCCCGGAAACAGCGATGCTGGCGTGCTGTGTGCGAGCTACTGGAGTCTGCCCATGAGCCGGTCGTTTGTTCTCCGTGGTGAAGACGTGCTCACGGTTCCCAACCCGCGCCGCCCCGGCACACCGCACGTGGTGCGGCCACAGCTGTCGGATATCGATCGCTGTGTGCCCTTCTCACTCCTTCGCTGTGTGCTGTCCATGATCAGCATCGCGCTTGTGCTCACCGACATTCCACGTACCGGTATTTTTATCGACCTGTTCAGGTACTATCCGAAAGTCGGCCCCGACACGGTCATGTACTACGGCCCTTACGCGTACCCCGTTGCCCACATGAACCGAACAAACGGCACCGACGCGATTTCTCCAATCCTTGCGTTTGCCGGCGACACACGACTCGAAGAGATCGATTTATGGGCGTACAAGTACGACTCCTTGTCAATACCGACTCGCGCACTCGCCGAGCATCTCAATGTGTCGTCCTATCCGCCGTGTCTTCTCTACAAAGAACCCTGTCGACAATCGACGCTCACCGTCAAGAAGACGTTCACGATGGTGGACGACTTGCTGACGGCGATCACGAGTCAGTACTTTACTCACGAGCCACTTCGTCACCTCCCGATCGTCTTTCAGACGACGAGTTACTGGGTAGACCGTCTCCACCACATCATTCTTGGGAGATTGGGATATCGAGTTGAAGCTCGATTGCACTCGGTGTACCAGTTTCACGCGAAATATCTTCTCGCAACCGGCGCGGCCGTGGGGATCGACGTCTGCAAACAAGTCAGCGCTGGTGAGTCGAATCATCCTCTCATGTGCAAGGCACCTGTCGCGTGGCGGTGCGACCACCCATTCCTCGGTGAGGAAACCGAAGTCTCACTCGCGGACAACGTCAAGCTTCGTGTCGCTGCTCTTCAAGAGCGCTATCCGACTGCTGACATTGAACTGACGATGATCACGACTCGAAGCGTATTGCGGAGCCACCCGACTTTGTTTTTACTACCGGCGGTCTTCTACCGCAGTGATAGCACGGAGATTACGACGCTCATCCGTGGTCGGGAGTGCCGCTCGAACTCGCATTGTGTGACGGTCTTTCTGGATGATTACAGATACGAGAGAGCGATACTTCAAACCTCGATTGAGAGTCTTAAGATGTTCACCTCGATCCTGCGCGCCATTTCGCAGTTGTACGTTTGGCTCCGAGTCGTCCTTCTCGTGTTCATCTGCTGCCGCTCTCGACTCACTGAGACGCGGCATCGTGGCAAATCAGTTTCGGAGAAACTGTTCGTGGTCTTTTTGACGTTCGGGAAGATCCCGAGCCAAGTCGTCGTCTACGGCAGCTGGCTCCCTATTGTAGGGTACTCGGCTGCGTACTGGGCCGAATCCGGCCTGGTCCACATTATCGGCGAGAACTTTTGGTCGACGACCAAGGGGCTCCTGTCGTTCAATGTCATGACGTACCTTGTCGTCGCTAGTATCCAGATGCGCAACATTTGGCTCATTGCACTCGTGTGGAAGTGCGCCATGACCGTCTACAACCGCTTCTGCCTCCGCCGTAACGAGTACTGGCAACCTGAGAACGGACTTGTAGCCTTTCGAGGGTTCTTCATCGGCGCCACCTCGTCGCTCACTATCTTTGCGTTTTTTCGAGCCCTTCGATTTCGCGATAGCCGCGTGATCGCTTTTGACGAGCTGCAACGCTACACTGGAACCCGTGATACGTTCCACATCCAGCGTTTGCACAAAGGTGCCCCTGACTTTGGATATACGTTGGACGCCAAAGCCACCACCGTCGCAGTCGCCGTCATTATCGGACTGGTTCATCTCATGCGAATGGTCACTCGCATGTCCCAAAAAGCCGTCACCGGCTCGTTCTTCTGCCACACATTCTACGTGCCGCTGAGCACTGGGGTGCTGTTCCGGGCATCAGCGTTGAATCCGTTTTGGTACACGGAACTAGCGCGAGGCCAAGAATACCAAGCCACAACACGAGGGATTTCACGTCGTTCGCCTTCTGCCGACCTTCTAAAGGCGTGCGGACGTGTGCTCAGCGCCGTGCGGCCCCTCGGCACGAAGCCGCGTCGAGAGGGTTGTGCGACGTGCGATTTCGTCTCCGCTTCAGTGCATTGGAGAGCCGTTCAGGGATGTCGAAGGCACGAGACTCTTTTCGCAATTGGTCGCCGGTCGGTGGAAACACAGTCGATGGTGCGGTTGATGCACATTGGCGTGTTTTCCGACCCGATCGTCTTCTTCCAGCTTCGTGTTCTCGGGAGGAAACTGTACCTCTATCACGTCCGAGACTGTAGTCCACGATCGACGCGAGCAATACGAACACTCTCTGCTGCCACACGCCGGGAGAGACAGGAAGCAACAAACCCGGAGTCTCTCGACGCCAATCCGATCACAGCATTTTTGTCACCAATCCCTCTCCCTCGTAAAGGAGACGAACGATCTCAATCACTTGGAGACACGGATTTTGAGTACGTGTTTGTAGCGTGTGTGAACTCGACTAGCGTACCATGGTCCGTGCTTGTAGACTGTGGGTAGGCAGATGAGCCAAACAGATTCTTGACCGTGAATAGATTAAGGATACACGCCGGGACGTCTGATCCTTTGACAATACTGACCGAGACCAGCAAGGTGTTGGACAATCACTTTTCAGTCCATCGTGGCTTCACTTGACGCGAGTGTAGAAATCAGTTTTGATAACGAGCGTGCCCACCCCTCAGCCACCTCGTGTCCTCCAAAATAGATGCGGCTGAGAAGACGCAATTGGTGTCGCCAAGTGGAACTTGTGTATTGGTCATGGACTCGAGCCGAAATCACGCCGCGAGCGCCACCATCTCCAGCAACCGACAACGACTCGCAGTTCGCGTTCCTCCGACTGACATTGCATCGTGCATTCGCGTCAGACTGCCACAGCGTCTCTTGACCGTCGTTTCCATTCTGCTCGTTGTCTCAGACGTTCCTCGAACGGGCTTGACCATTGGCCCTAAAGATTACTACGATATTGTTGGACCCGGAACCGTCATGTATTGGGGTCCGTACGAATACCACGTCGGGCACTTAAAGGTCGACGAGAACACCAGCTTGAATTCGACGCAATCGAGCATCGAAGCGTCGTGCGATGGGACGCCAATCGAGTCGCTCGATTTGTGGTCGTATAAACACGATACCTTGTCCATCGCGCCGCGCGCAGTCGTAGAACATCTCAACGTGACGCCATACCCCCCGTGTGTTCTGTACCGTGAACCGTGTCAAGCTCTGACGCTTGAACCAAGAACAGTGTTTGGCATGCTTGATGCGTTGGCCACAGCAATCCAACAGCAATGGTTCATGCAAAGCAACCTCCCTCTGATGCCATTTTTCACGAGAAGCAAATGGGTCGATCGTCTTCATCATTTCCTGTTCAGGGTATTCACAAGTAACCCTGACGTGCGCTTGCATGCGCTTTACCACACGTCCATAAGCAACGATGTTTTCGGAAGCAATAACAGGTCGCGTCTCCATCCTTTCACCCCGTATTCGAGACGATCGTTCCCGATGAGAGTTTCAGTACCCTTCATTGGCGCGAGTCCAGTCAAGTGGGTGTGCGAACATCCAGTGTTTCCCGACGGAAGACGTGCAATCGCGATATCTGACCACATAGAGATCCGCATACAAGAACTCGGACGTCGGTATCCCGACCTGGAGCTCGATTTGACCATGTTTGCGTCTTCTCTGATCGAGAAAACCAAACGAGGGAGTCACTACGTTCTTACCACACACTACTCGACCGACACAATCGAGGTGACCACTTTGGTTCGCGGAAGGCGATGCGATATCTCCCGAAACTGTCGAACAGTGTTTGTCGACGATTACCGGTATGAGCGCTCGTTGATCGAAAGTGACGAAGGCGAGTGGACACTGTACGTGTGGCTGCTCCGTGGCTCGGCGCAATTGTACATCTGGATTCGAGTCGCGACTCTCTTGTGTGGGTGCGTCAGCGCCGCAAAGTCAGAGCCGCATTCTCGTCACGGTCACTTCTTCGCTCGACTCCTTGGCGCTTGCCGTATTCTTGTACGAATCCCCGGTCACGCGTTCGTGTATGGAAGCTGGTACCCACTCGTTATGTATGTGCTTGCTCACATCTTCGATTCGAGCCTTGTTCAGGCAATGGGTGAATTTGCCTGGTCTTCGACCGGTGGGTTGTACGACTTCAACTTGATTCAATACACGGTGAGAGCAAGCATTCAAATGCGCAATATCTGGATGATTGTATTGCTGTGGAAACTGAGTATGCCACTGCTTGCTGCGTGTACGCGCGGCCGCAACGCTTCGTTCGACCCAGCTCGAGTCGGTATCCTCTCCATTCGAACAGGGTGGATCGCCTGTGTGTCGTGGCTCACAACGTTCGCGTTGATGCGGGCTGTGCGTTTCCGAAACACGGATATCATTTCCGTCACGGAACTACCACGCCACATTCCGCTCGACAGTGTCCGAAGCAGGCCCGATTTTCTCAATTTCGTCGACTACGGACCTCAGTTTGACCTTAAATGCGTGCTGATTGCGAGTGTAATTGCCACCAGTGCTGGGTGGCTCGCGAAGGCTATTGTCCGTATCGTCTCGGGTCGTGGAACCGCTGTGTTTATGTCTCGAGTTCACTACTTCCCGCTTGATGCTGGACGCCTGTGGTCGTGGTCTCTACTGAATGGCGTCTGGCCCATGAAACTCGGCTCCCATGAACACGTTCACGCCACGCGTATCGACGCGATTCGGTCCGTAGCAGGGCCGGAACCGATTCTGCCACACAACGATGCCACCAGAACATGCGCAGTGTGTAGCTTCCGCTCTTCCACTATGCACTGGCGAGCCACCCAGGGCTGCGTGCTGCACGAGCCGATCTTCGACATTGCCCGCCGCACGAAAGCGATCTGGTCCACGGTGCGACTCACCAACATTGCCGCGATGACCGATCCAATCGTGCTTTTCCGCTTGTACGTCGTGGGTGTGCCGCTGTATGTTTACCGCGTCGGCAGCGACCACAATGAAGTGCCATACTTGATCTTGCTTCCAACGCCGCCAAAGACCGACGCCACGACGACGAAAAGACGGGTAGGATGGACAACCGATGTCGCTGGATCAATCGAGTACGTAGCGACAGTCAACTCGCGCGATGTGCCGTGGCACGTCCTCATCAATTGCGGCTGAGCAGGGGAACCGTCAACATTTACTACCGGATGTTATACTTGTAGATTCGCCCGGTCTTAGAGCGGCTGGCATTATAGATATCAGAAGATAGTTCTTGACACATGATCAGCGATCGTTGTGGATTCTACCGTCGAAGATGCACGTAAATTCCGATAATGAGGCGCGACGAAGGTCGCCATTTCCATCTTCCTTGTTGCCTTCGATTTTTCTCATTTTGTTTCCCCTCTTCCACCACGAAGAGAGTGAATGTCCTGCAGCAAATGTTGCATGAAGGTAACACAAAATACCGGTATGACAACGGTAACCATCCAGTATGTCAATCCTGGAGTCGGATCTTCACTAACCCAAGACAACCATGGAGTTCTTCCCCTTGACTAAGACCACGACCGCTGGCGCTCCTGCATCGCAGAAACTTTTTGAAGGCGATACGTTGGTTGTGGTAGGTAGCTAACATCGTTGCGATCGTAGCCATGCCCTTTGCGTTGCAGTGGAGCGAGTTCAAACCGATGTATCTTGCGTTTGTAGCCAGCCGTGTCGTATGCAAATCTCGGCCAGCTCGCGGTCGATCTCATTGTAAACACGCTGCTTCACCGCGGAAGCGAATGTGTACGCCTTTTGTCCGTGTGTATGTTACTCTCCTACCTCCTCAGAAAATGTCTGATGTTTGTGCTCGTGGTGAGAATAGGACGCACCGATCGAGAAAGTCGGCCATCTCTTCTCGACCGCAGTGCCGCCAATCGCCGGCGCCACAGCGTACGGCTCGCAAGACCGCAATGCTCTGTGTGTGAACCTGGAAGGTATGACATTCTTTTGGTCTCTAGAGGTACTAATATCGCTGCTGGTCTCACGCGAACGTAACCCGTATCCGATCAGTCTTTCGGATCCCGTCGCGGGGGGTTACGCTCGTCCAACAGCGCACAGACGTCAATAAAGGCAAAGCGCAAGCGTTTGCAAATGAGCTTGTGGAGTGGGCTGCTGCGCGTGGTTTCGCGTCGCTTGTCGTCATCGCTGGCGCCGACGACATGCTACGTCACGACCCCAACATGCTTCGGTACGGAATTCTGCTTTCTACTCCACCACACTTCGCTGGACTAATCGCTCACTACTGCTTTCTCAGTCGTCCGCTCAACACCATCACCTACACCCCTGATAATTCCTCACTTTTGAACGTTGCGTTCCTTGACGCCTCTGGTGCTGTCAAGACGTCCGACGCCAATGCATGGAAGGAGCTGCGGGGCGTCGGCATCGCCCCCCTTCTCCACGCCCAGTGCGTCTCACTCGCAGCGTCCTCCTCCTCCTCCACCTCGCTCGCGTTCGCGGCCATTCTGCTCTCGTGTGCGGAAGGCGACAATGTACCCGACGCCATGGCCATGTCGGCCCACGTGCTGCACTATTTGGCGATCCAGCTCCCCACACTGCCAGCCCCACCATCATCAGTTGGAGCATCGCTACTACCGCCGCCTCCGTTCGTGTTCCCGCCGTCGTGGAGCCATCTCTTTGGTCGTGGCCCCGATGCTTCGCTTTTTCTCTAGTCACCTTGCCTAAGATTGAAATAGACTGATTGTGTTTTCAATAACGACGCCGGGAGACGCTTCACGCTTAACAGTGGTTGCACCACGTCGTTCAAGGCAAGTAACCTCGGCCTGTCAACGCCTCAGTCCTACCGTCGTGCAATGGGACGGCGGCCGTTCACGTTCAAGACCTACAGCGTCCACTCGTGGTTTCTTCATGCGCTATGCGCTGGTCTCGGCCATCGCGTCGGCGTCGTCGCGCGGGATGTGCACGACCACCACGCTGGGATTTTTAAGGCGTGAAAGAGAACAATGCCATACGCAGCGTCGAGCTCGTCATTGCAGACGACAGCGCGTGCCTGTGTCTACGCGACGCGGTCGGCGCAATCCGCGTGGCGTATCTCTATCGCCACCGCCACCACGCTCTGTCCAAAGCTGCTCGTCCGCAAGCGCAAAATCTTGGTACTCGACCCTCGACACTCTGGACGGGGAGCTCTTGCCGTATGAAGGTGAAATGATTCTCCACATTGCAATCATCCAGCGCAACTGGCCCCTCGCCAGATGATCCCTGGACCAAGTGCCCGAACTCATCAAGGCCGAGACTGTCAGCAAGTTTTCCGACCCAGCAAAGCGTGCTACTTCGGCGGCACGCCACTGCTGTTTGCACTCGCGCTTTTCCAGTAGCTCGCCCATTGCGCGTTTGCCAAGGCCGCGCCCCACGACCTGCCGCACGTACTTGATTTGGCGTCCGCTTTGCGATCCGCGTGTTTAGGACCCCTGCTTTTGAATCGCCGACACAGACGAGGCCTTCTCCCAGGAAGATGGCGCGGCCATGTCCTCCCTCGAGGGGGCTTCATTCGACCATGTCGAAGAACAGCGCGACCGCGCACGGGTCGTGTCCTTTACACCGACCTCGGAATCCTCATCCACACTCCAGCTCGAGTAGCTCGTGAATTTCCTTAAGAGCATTGACGATGCCCGCTACGATAAGATGATGCGCGGCTGTTTCTCGCAGCGCAACCGATACGAACTTATACGAACTTACGCCGCTGTCGCTCGCAGTGGCGTTGGGTCGCTCGCGCATGTTTCAGCACATTCTCCAGCACGTCACGTCGGTCGCGTGGCGCTACGCACCCATTACCGCGCTCAACATCCCTTTGCTGGCTTTGGAGGAGCCCGAGCCGCCACCCGAAACCCACCACGGTCGCCTGCAAGGGCTGTACAAGCTCATGTCGCTGCTCCCGTACCGCTCACGCCGCAAGGGCACAAGGGCTACAAAACGGCAATTTCTTTTAGTGCCCCTGCTCACTCGACAAGCTTTCGTGCGCAATCGGCACAGCCGAGTTCGCCACATTCTTGGAGGCGGTTTTTCCACACGCGCTCGGGGCTCTACGCGCACTTTCTCATTGCGTTTAGTGCCTCGACGCTGTTCCACCGCTGCGTATCGCGACGCCGAGACGTCGCTCTGGCGCAGCGTCGTGCTAGCGCTCTGTGACCTCGTGTCGCACGGCTTTGCGAGCGTCAAGTTTGTCAATGACAGCCACCAACTGCTTTTTTCGTTCCAGTCGTACGTCGCCGAAGCCGGCACCGGCCGTCTCGACAATGTTTGCGGCCGGCATCGCGCGACTGTACGGCGCCCGAGAGTGGAACGACGCGTGCACGGCGATTGCGTTGATTTTGGCGTGGTTTTACCACTTTTTCTTGTTGCTCGGCTCTCACTCGACCGGTCCGTTTGTGATCATGATCCTCACGATGATCCAAAACGACATCGTGCACTTTGTGCTCGTGTACTTTTGGTCATGGCCGGCATCTCGCAGGCCGTGTACATGCTCGCCAACTGCCGCGTGGGGCTCGTAATGCTGTTCCACCGCGACCGCTTACTCGTGATCGCGGGCTTTGCCGGCGAAATCAACTACGACTAAAACTGCACAAGCGGCCACATAAAAAACGGCCTAAGTAAGTCATCATGCTCGGCTACGTGGTCCTCGTCTTGATTCGTCTGGTGAAAGTGCTGATCGCAATGATGGGCAATACGCAACACGTACACCGACATCCTCGCCAAGTCGGAGCAGCGCTGCATCGCCGAGCGCGCCAACATCATGGCGACCAATGAAAACCAGCTCTCAGTCGACAAGACCCGCGCCGAGCGCAAGCGGTATGCGATCCCACTGGTCACGCGGCAGCGACAAGGAGGAAATGTCTCTGCAGCTCGAACTCAATGAGATTGAGACGTGGAAAAAGTGTACAGCAATGCTGCTGATCTGGAGAGCGTAGACTGGTCGAACGGCTATGTGTGCCTTGGTGCTCACGGAGAATAGGCAGTTTAGAGGCGTTGCGGCCGATGGTATGTGGTCCTGGTATGTCAAGGGGAATCGATGAGCAATGGATATCGACGGACGCTGAGCTATTCAGGAGCCGCTTCCAAATTGCATCGCGGAACGACGGCAGTGGAGGCAATGAAGACGACGCCGATGCACTAAGGGACGGTTGGTGGAGAGACTGGACATTCGACTGGCGCAACTGCTCGAGCAATTTCTAGCAGCATATATACCACAATGTGAGTCTCTCTTTTGTCAGCCACAGCCCTAGCTTCTAGCCCACGCCGTACCTGCATCGTGAGTGCGACGTACTGCTCGTGAATCGACGCGGACGACGTCTGCACTGTCGCTGCCGCCTGCTCCATGGGGTATCTCTCTCTCTCCACGTCGCCATCGCTTGGTGTGGTCTGACTCGCCACGCATACGTGCATGACGTTTTCACTGTCTGTTTGCGTCTCCGTCTCTTTGTGCGTTCTCTCCTCGACTGGGTCTGTTTGTGTCGAGCGCGCCGTCTTCTCGACTAGCGTTTGTAGTTGCTCCATCTCGGTCCGCATGCTGCGTTGGGTCGCTTCGTGGTGAGCAATGATCTGCAGCAGTGACCGCATGTGGTGGTCGTACTCGCGCGTCCACAGGCGTTCGTTACGTGCCATTGTGTGCTGCCATTGCAGTCGCTCGCTCGTGTGCTGCTGTGCGTGGCGTCGCAGGGTAAGGACGCGTGCCTGCCACCGATGCGCGGTCGCTTCGCTGATGGCGAGCTGCTGCACGAGCCACGCGTTCTCGTCGCGCAATGCCTGATTGCTCGTCGAGTCGCGACGAGACGATCGACTGCAATGGCGACGCGTGTAGTCTGATGTGTCTAGAGCGCC
>JAADVD010000652.1:0-10782 GCA_023334535.1 Pythium vanterpoolii
GCTAAACAGCTTTTCCACTTTTTTGGCCGATGAGCCATCGAAGTCGCTTTGGGACCGTAGGAGCGCGCGGGGTTGCAGCAGCATGGCGCGGCGCAGACAGAGCTGGTGGATCTGCTGCTTCAAATCGTGAATGTCAAGCGTAAGGTTGTAGAGCAAGGACGCGACAAGCTCTTTCTTGGTGCGTGCTACGGGTTTGCGACGTGTGTGGGGCGGACGCCGGCGCGCAGCGGCCTCGCTTTGGGTGGAGGTGCTGGGTAATTTCGCCATTGTGATTCTCCGAGTGACAGCGGTGGCAAGCGCGAGAGAGAGAGAGAGACCGCGACAGAGAAGTTCGGGGCTCCGTTGCCTACCCACCAATTTTGGACAGTCACCTTCGCACACAGAGCCCGCAGTTCTCTGCCCTGGACAGTGCGAACAGGGTGGGAGAGTGCAACACGGGACGAGGAAAATCGAACAAAAAATCGGACCGATCGCAGACACCACCGATGTTCAGGAATCTCTAACTCGAGCTAACCCGAGCTTCGTCCGTCCCGGAGAAGCCCTGGAAGTGGATACACTCGACCCTGCTGCGGTTGACACTCACCTCAGGGACTCGAGCCTTTGAAAGACCATCGCGCTGCAGAAATGATGCTTCAGCCGTCAAGCACCCGGAAACTATGCTACTGTACTGCTCTACAGAAAATTGTCGATGTTCGAGTGGTTTGCAATCGCATCTGCATCGGGTTTTGTCCAGAGACTGTAATTTTTGGTAAAACTTCGATATTTCTTGAGCAGATAAATTTCCGGAAGGATCCGTACCTTCTACCTTCAACTTGCCCCATACAGTACAGTAGACCTACCCCTTTCCCGAATTGAAGTGACTGGTACTGTGCTATAATTTATGTGGGCCATCCCATTTTCAAACAGAACAATAGAAAAAAGTCATTCTAATTTTGAGCGTTGAGATCGTCCATGTGAACGGCATACCGGCGTTCTCTTCGTTTGGTGGTCTCCGCCTCGAAACTCGTTTCCTCTGCTGATCGTTTGTCGTACTCCTCCTGCCTTCGACCACAGGAAACGTGAGGCGTGCATAAAGGAGTCGATGCCAAGACCGTGCCTAAACATGAATGACGAACTGCGTAGACAACATCACCAGGCAAGATCCATGAAGTCTGGAATCAAAGCCGTTCGACATACTGTCTCACAATAGTGAGACATGGGATTTAGTCCGTTATGGGAGAGAGGTCTGATGATGGTCCGCAACAAGATACAAACCGCAGAATTTGAACACCGAGTCAAAGGCGACGTACGATGCCAATGACGGTAAGACCGAATCGGCGACCTACAATTCATCTACAACAAGCAGGGAACCTGTAGACGTCACTGCGAGACATAAGTGGTGGGATAGACTTCGCCATTGTGTAGCATGGCTCCAACGCGAGTGTCCGCAACATACTACACGCAAGGCAAGCCTACCACAGGCCCGGCGAGTGCCTCAAAACCCCGCGAAAATCAGCTTGAACAGTTAACAGGCTCTCGATTAATATCGGAATAGAGTGGGGAACCGCTGTTACAATTCTGTTAGACTCCTCTAGCTCTTGAAAGTCGTCCACCCATTCGACAAAACTAACGATGCTCTCAATTGATCAATGCTACAGCGAAAATTCCCGCGGCCGAGCCCCTTGACAAAACTTACGGTGGTGGGCTCTCGCTTTCTGTGCAACCATCAATCATGCCGAAATGTACGAGCTAGCATACAATCCCAAAGGTGACCACGCATTCTCGGCTCATTTTCGTACTTAACGCGGAAGAGCCCACATTTTGAGAACCTTGGGAATCTGAGAAAGCTGACTCCCCTAGCCCTTAGGCGACACAGTCTTGAGCCCACTTGGTCTTTTAAATATTGCGACTGTTCCAGCGCGCGTTAGGACCCCGCATTCTTGCACTAAAATACCTCTAATAGAGGGCTGTGTCTAAGATAGAACCGTAATTCAACAAGGCCAATATACGGTATTGCGCTACCACATATTCGCGATGACCATCATTACCATCATCTCACCCGCATGCAAAAACTGTTCATCGCATGGGAGGTGAATCTGGGAAAGCGAAATCCCGCGCGTTGGCCATCACAGACGTTCATGCCGGTAAAACACAACATATCATATCTTAACGTGGTGTCCTAACTCGGAACAGCCAAAATATTTAAAAGATCAGATGGGCTTAAGATTGTGTCCTTGAGTGTAGTAGGACAAGCGCGAGGTAACACGAAAACAAGTAGACGTTCTCCATGCAGTCGAAGCTGCTATCCATCTAGACGATTGGGTCTTGTTATGTTCATGATAGACTAAGTGTAAATGAGTTTTTCACCACCACCAACCAGCTGGTCCTTTCAATTTGCTGACCACGTGGTCATCATGTGTCCTTTAAGGCTTTGACCACATGCTTGGATTCATGGTCTCTCGCTGATATCTGATCTCACACTAGGATCATCATCACACGATCACTGGATACCCGATTATCTCGTCGTCGTCGGGATCGTCGTCTGGCTCCCATATCAACCGTGCGTTTTTCCGCCACGAGTCCGCTTTCTCCTCTTCATCAAAGTCTATCCTAGGCTGCTCACGGAGGTCCTCGTCGGGTGCATTTAGCATTCCTTCCTCCGCTACCACGGCGCCTTTCATGATTGCGGCTGCGCGCTGGTAGTCCCCCAGTGTCTGCGCCAGTGCTTTAAACCAATCCACTTCGCCATCGTGCCGCACGACGCGACCCTCTGCATCAAAGTGCAGCACAAACGCGACCGGCGTGACGAGAGCACACCCGACCAACTCTTGTGTGAGCCACGGATCCAGCAAGACGTTGGGGAACACCAGCTCGAGTGCTTGGTAGGTAAACGTGCCGTGAAACACGCCTTCGCCGCGCACGATACAGGCCGTGGCGTCGCACTCGGTCGCAAGGACGCGCACGCTGTCAATCTCGTACTTGCGGATCGCAAAGTACTGCGTATACCGTCGCCACTGCTCGAGCAGCATGGCCCGCTTAAACTGCGTCAGGCCAAGCTGCAGATCCTCATCAGCGATCGATGCCACATACGCTGGGGGCGTCGGGTCGTCGGCGTGGAGGCCATGGCGGAAGACGTGGAAATACTGCTGGGTTTTCTGAACCGCTGAGCCGTCGAGGTCGCGCTGCGTGAAAAGCGCGCGTGTGTGGAGCAGCGAGCGGTGCAATCGGAGCTGCTCGATCTCGCGCGCAAGCTCGACCACGTCCATTTCGAGGTTATAGAGTTTGGATGCCGTCCGCTGCTTGGACGTAATGGTGGCCGTCGTAGAAGTGGTGGAGATGGTCGTGGTCGGCGTCGCCGTGTACTCGTCAGCGTGTCTCGTCCGGCGTGATGCTGGCCTGTTCGTCGCAGTGGACAACCGACGGCGACGCGGGCCACGAGGGACACTTACGGGGAAGCGCTCGACACCACGTGTCATGGCTGCTAAGGGAGAGAAGATCTTAGTTTGTGGCGACGGCCGTGAAGTTGTCGTGCCAGAGCTCCTCAACCGGCAGTGGTCGTGTCACGACGACCACAGTGGACGGGTCGAAAATACCAGTAGTGGGTGGAGCAGTGAGAGCCGGTTTCTGTTCTCGATTGTTCTTTTTTTCGTTTGGCGGTGTGTCTTTGTAGTCCAACAACTTCCAGGTTTTTCGAAGTTGTAAATTACAACGCCGTAGTTTCGAGAAGAAACTGGAAGTACAATCTGTGTTGGGTTCAAATTTGTTTTACCATCACAATAAATGAAGGAAAAGTATGTGAACACGAACCCTAACCCGGGTTTTCTGTGTTCTGGATTATTTTCCTGTAGGTTTGTGGATTATTACAATATATTACTTTCAAATAATAAAAGACAGAGTTCTACTTGACCGTATGGCTGATTATGATTTTGCCAAACGTTCTCATTCATATTCTTTTTTCTTGGCGATCACATACAAAACTCATTTCAACGCAACCACTGGGCAGACCGATGTTCGCTACACCAGTGCGATACGGTTGTATCACGTTACACACCAAACGCCAATGGGGGGCAGTAAAATCACGCCTTGGCATGTAAAATCGAGAGAGTTCGAATGATGATACAGTACTTCGATATCGATTTTAGTCAACTACTTCAAGATGATCAACTCTGAAAAGTGGATCTCTGTCCACCGCAACAGGTGTTTTGTATGTTGAAGTATAAACCCGTTTATGCACAACTGGACGCCAACGAAATTTTGGACAAAACCCACTAACGTCTGCAAAGATACTGTACACAACAGCCAAGTCGGTGCGTCGACCCCGTCGTCACTCGCGCAAGTGAAATCGACCGACAGCCGCGACAAGCGCGTGGTGTCATCACTCACGGACCCACCCACGGCCTGGTGGAGTTCGCGCCGGTGCTCCATGCACCCTGTGGATGTGAATGTGGATGTGGCCGACGCTGCTGGTCGTGGCGGAGGCTTATCCTCGCGGGCGTCTTCCCCGACGGTTCGCGCAGTATCTCGACTAGTTCATGCGAATCAATGACGGACTCAAGCCTCGGGGAGTTGTTGTTGTTGAAATTGGAGACTATTGAGTTACATCTAGTGAACTGCTGTAGCTGTACTTTGTAGGGTTTGCGGTACTAGAGGGTTCAATCTTGCCACGTAGTCCCATTCGCGCCCACTCAAAAATTCCACGTGACGCGCAATCACAGTGAATGCCGCGCTCCTGTTGTTCACCGAGAGTGGCTGCGTTGCAAATTGCAGCACGAATGGCGTCAGGTTGGGGCCACCGCCGTCCCTGGCGGTCAGAAACGCTTGCTCCGAGGTTTCGCATGGGCTCACGTGCTGACTGGTCAGCTTCTCCAAGCGCCCAACCGCTCATTGAGATTCTCCTGGCTGTGTGGAGGATTGGGCTGACACATGGAAGGCCTCATCAAAGTAGCCTAAAGAGCTACCTTTGAAATGCCATCGAACACAGCAGCGAGTGCTGCTGGCGAGATGACGCCGCGGTCGTCGAGCAGCAGAAGCCGATCGATCGTCGAGTAGCAGACGCCGATAATTTTTGTCGCTCAATACTCCAGTCAGCGCCGTTCGTGTAGTGCCTGGCGACTCCGTATATTTAACGGCGTGCTTCCGGATCTTGGCGAGCCGTTTGACCCTGCCACGGTGGTAGTCGTTCGCAACGCACTTGCAAACGACGAACAGCGGGTGGAGCGAAAGGATCCGCTTCTGCAAGGGGTCATGCATGACGGTGAGCGATAGTAGTTCGTTTCCTGGCGGTGCAGAAATGTAAAAGGCGGCGCTACTACATTGGTGCCGTGTCGATCATCACGTGGCGGTGGAGCTTGTTTTAAACATGAGCCAAGTGACGCCCGATATATCGCGGTGCCGGCTTACGCTTGTAAAGACTTGCTTGGACGCAATGCCAGACGGGTTTGGTTGACTGATAGGAAGACAAGCGAGTCCAAGAACGTGAGCCGAACGTTCTGCAAGGAAGCAACGCCATTGGATCATGACGACGCGCAGGAGAAAGTGACGGATGTGGAGACTTGGAGGATGCCGTGGTATGAGTCCGTAGCGGAGACGCCGTCCATGGTGGCCCAGTGAGAGGAAGCGGTGAACCAATGAGCGATTGGTGTGGGTACGACTGAGAAAATGGTTGATTGAGGCAAAGAAGACAGCACACCCAAAAGTCCAACTCGACAAGGCGCTGCTATGGGTCGTGTGTGTCTGTCGAGACCCATACATTGGCAGCTTTGGCAAGAGCCAAGAGAGAAATCGCCATGAGAAGACAGGAGAAGAATAGGTGAGATGTGGATAGGATAGTGATCTCGGTTCATTCTTTTCTCTTAACAGGTATTGTATGTACGTTAGTTGAAGATGAGGGACGAGATTCTCCGTGGCGCCTGACTCGATGGCGCATCTCTGGATCTCGTTTTTTTTATACAACCACTCAACGCACGTTCAAGTCAGCCGTACCACCTCTGGACCGCAAGTGGTCATGGGATCCTCTGTTCAGTGGTTCAATGAGAACGAAGTCAATCACCCCGCCTTCCCTCTTGCTTCTGAACACTTCGTGTCGCAATTTCTCTGTTGACTCGGCAAAAGAGAATGCGATTGTCCACTGGTTGAATTCTCTTTCTTATTCTACCCTGTTAACTGCTTTAGCTCTCTGTGTATGTGCATCCTGAGCTGTACTGTGGGGGGTCCCGGGGGAATCCAGGACCTGGAGGCAGCGGGGCCATCCTAGTACGGACCACCCACCTAGCCACCCAAGCGACTATTGTCTGGTGTCCGCGGCTAGTCTGATCACCACCAACAACACTGCCGATATAGCCGGGGTTATTGCAGGCCTGCGCGTCGCCCACACGCAGAAGTGGCGCCCCTCGACGTCGTTGGCGATAGCCGGTTAATCCTAAGCCAATTGCGCGACTACAAGCCGCTCAAGAAGGACTATCTCCGCGAACAGTACGCCGAAGCGAGACGGCTCGGAGACAAACTTGGTGTTCGAAGATGGATACACCACCTACGGTCTCACAACAAATTAGCTGACGTCGCCGCCAATCTAGCGATGGACACGTGCACTAGTAGTCAAGTCGTCCATCCGAGCAACGGGGCATAGCAAGTTGCCTTGTCGCTTGTCGCAGCATCTAGGAAAGGACTTTGCTTAATGGCAGGGTCAGATTTAGCTCGCCGAATAGGCTAGGCGGTACGTCGACGAAGGCGGCGATGGAAGTCTGAAAGAGCAGTTCAATAGATCTCATTTTATCATCATCATCCTGTACGGTGTACTGGTTACAGGCGTGAGGTGCATTGTGTGCACCCAACAGCTTAGCACCCAGCTGCCTAGAGGTGAACCTGTACAGTACCAGATTACGTAAAAACGCGGTAAATTGCTGGATCGCTGACAGTAATATGGTGCTGTAGAAATGAGTAGTGATGGCCTCATACTAACACCGAAGCGGTCTGGTCCATGTGATCTACACGTACTTGTGTATATTTTATGTTCACTGCGTGTCACATTTCTATACTATCGGATCCAAATTTGCACAAAAAACGAAATGTACTAATACGATGAAGTTTTTGACGCACTGTTGGGTACAATGAAGTATGCAACGCACTGCAGTACTGGGGACTACGACGTATCTAACGTCAAATTGGGTACTGCGTCCGACCCCTACTCGGAGCGACGAAAGTAGTCGGCGACGCTCGTGAACATGCCGTACCAACGCCACGTCGGCTGGTCGGCGGCGCGTTCCTTCTCGCGCGGGTACTTTGCCGACAGACGCTCGTCGACTTGGTTGTCGGTTGCCTCCATGGACCCAGTGTGATCGAGTTCTCGACGCTGCTCCATGTAGATCTTCACAACGTCGCGGAGCCGTGAGCGTGGAGGATTATGAGGATTCGCCTCTTTGCTTTTCGGGCTCGACTGGTTGCTTTCCCCAGGCGAGTCGTCGCGGACGACCTTACGAAGCATATCGACCAGCTCATTCGCGTCGACCGCGATCTTTTCGAGCTCTTCGGAGAGCCCTTCTTGTAGCTGCAGGCTGATCGCCGGATCGTCGCCGGACAAGAATCTGTCCACGTTCAGATCGTCGGCGGTGTCCGTGACGTGGTCGTCGATGATCGCAACGACAAATGCCAGCGGGTCGCAGAGACTCACGCACTGTTCGAGAAATGCAAACGCCGGTGCGACCATCGGCAGCAGCGTCAAGACGATCGACAGTAGTTGCTTGCGATATCGGCGTTCGCATTGGGTCTGCTCCCGCTGGGCGAGCGAATGCTGCAGATACTGCAGCGAATCATGTAGCTTCCCGAGTCGCGACTGCGCACTGTCCAGCTCGTACACGGTGCGTCTCACTTGTTGCTGGAGCTCGCGTGCCCAAGGTGCGCCTTCCATATGCGTCTGCTGGAAGCAGATGTCGAGAGCATCCGCGGTGTCATTACTGATGTATTGCCTGCGACGCGCCTCCTTGGACGCTTTGTGGAAGAAGATCGCAGACGCTAAGTCGAGCACGAGTTTCTCACGGAGCACGTGGTGAAAGGCATCCGTAAAGAGCTTCTGAATCAGCGTTCGTTTGGGCGTGCGGTTGCCCGTGTCTTGGTACAGTTCGACCAGTGTGAAGAGCCATTTGAGATTAAAGGCGTGGGTTATCAACGGCACGAGCTGGTGCAATTCAGACACGTCGACAGCATCATTGGGCTGGCGCGTGATGAAGCACTGGGTGTGGTCGTGGAACGCACGCGCATTGCGCACCCGCTTGACAAGTAACTGGATCTCGGTCAAGACCGCAGTATCGACGTCGACGCCGCTGGTGCGCTGCTGGAGCAGTTGATCGATTGTCCAGAGACGATCGTCGCCATCCGCCGTCAGCTGAACAAGTGGGGATGTGTCCTCTGGGAACAGGCGGACCTCCAAAAGAATCCAATGCAGCATCTCAAGATGGCGGTGTTTGATCGCCAACCGCACGGCCGGCACACAGTGGTGCCACGCCTTGAACACGTCCGCTTTGGACTGGTTCAAGTGCGTCGCTTGGAGCTGCACAACGGCTTTGAGGTGTACGAGGTCGCCCGTGCTGACGAAAAAGTACATGAGTCGCGCCGCGTACTCCCACCCAGGCTGGCTCATCATTTGTATGTGACGCGTAAACACCGCAAGCGCCGTGACGCAGTTGTACGGCGTGATCGGCTGCCTGACGAACCGCCACACAAACGGTACGACGTCCGTGCCGTCGCTGAAGAACGGATCCGTCAAAAAGCGTCGCTCCGTCCGTTCAAACGCGTCGGTCAGCTGCGTGCTCAACGCCACCAACGTCTCGGAAAGCTTCGCGAATTTGTCCACGCGTTCCTGAAGACTCGAGCCCAAGAAAAACGCACGTTTGACCGTGCGGGGTTTCGTAAACACTCCGTGCAGCGCTCGAATGAGAAGACCGTCGAAGGACGCAGCCAAGGCCGTCGGGGACACAACGCCGCGGTCGTCCAGCGACGCGAGTCGGTTCGCAGTCGTCTCTAGTGTCTGGATAAAGGGACCGACCTGGGTGCGTGGCAAGTCCTTGTACGTGGCGTCCAGACTGTGAATGGTTGCAATGGCCGAACACCACGTCTTCATGTAGTCATCGACCACGCGAAGTCGTCGGGAGTGGATCGGAAGTACGCTGAGCACGCCTTGTGGGTCTCGCCGCAACGAAACCGCACGCAGCTCATGACCGGTAGGTGCGAGCTTGCTGACGTGCGACGCATAGCCGTACTCGGTGCCGATCTGCACCAGGCGGCCGAGACTGGTCTCCACGGTCAGTGCACTGAAGCGGCCGCAAATGCACTGACCATTAATGCTCGTGGGGTATTCGCCTGGGAGAAACTGCTGAGTGACGTTGTGGGTCGAGGCGGAACTCTCTAGTGGGTCGTAGTACGTAAGCGCGAGGTGCTGCAGCCACCCAGCACCATGGGACGAGGCCGTCGGCTGGCTGAAGACGCTGATCATGTGGTGGACATCGTACCGCGGATCCGAACTGTTGGCATCGGCCATGGTGAGTACCGTGGGGAGCAGTCTTGGAGGGGAGACGTGGTGAGTTGTCGAGTGAGGCCGGATGCAGTCTTCACCAGAAAGTCTCAGGAGGGGTGGCTGACAATCGGTTTGTGAGAGACAGATTCAAATCTGCGACGGGAGGAGGAGGCGCGGATGGCGTTGGATGAGATGCTAAGGGAATAAGAGACCCGCAAAATATCTTGGTTCTTGAGGTGTGTTGTCAGAATGTGCCCACACGTGTGTGATACTTTAAATATGAAGAGAATGATGGTGAAACTCTAAAGGGACACTCATAGTGAAAGCAAGTGAGATTGCAAAAAAGGCAGACAGTTTGGTGCGATTTTTATCACTCAACTGGTCAACGGATCCATGAAAGAACTGTGGGTACACGCGACCGTTAACAAAAAGGCAGGCAAACGCCGCAACTGGCGTCCATTGGGTTGGTCATGTCGCTGGTGTAAATAGTGCAAATGCGGCTGCAGAGAGCATTTCCCAACGCAGTTCGACAACCCCAGCACCCCAATCAGTTGGACGAGAGCTCGGCTCGATCCAAAACGCCTGCGTTACGTTTGTTTATATCTAGACACCATCTCCTGCTGCCGCTCTAAACACTCTTTGGGACGCTCGTTTAAAGTGTATGCACCTTCTCGCACGCGTCGTCACGTGCCTGTTGGATACACAGGCACGTGCAAAGAACGTTTCGCGGGTGGATTCTTTAATGTGCCTCGTTTCTGTGCGGATAATGTTGAAGTCGAAAATGCTGGTACACGTTACAGTGCGTGGATGAACTATAATTTGTGAAATTGTGGAATCCCGCGATTCTTTGTATTTCAGAACACTTGACACTGGTCTGCGACCTGAATATAATAATAAGAGATCACACGCAGTAAATACCTGACTACGACTACCATAGAAGATGAAAACCAAAACGCACCACACCGGCTGAGTGAATTGAGTGTTGCTCTGGATTTGCCTTTGCTCTCATCAAGTTATACGGAATCTACCGATGGTTGCGTGCTCACCCCCACCAAAATCTGCCACGTTTTATTTTAGGGAATATTGCAAAAGGTGACTCAAATCGTGAATTCTTGCAAAAGGTGATAGAGTTTGTTTTAAACAGATTAAAGAATGTCTAAAGATAACTTCGCTGCTAATCTTCGGTTCGATAAGATGGCTACACTGACCACACATGGTCCGATAAGATGGCTACGCTGCCCACACTATGTAGACTAAACCTAGACAAACAAATAAGTCGACGTAGCGCAGGAAGCGCA
>JAADVD010000653.1:0-10772 GCA_023334535.1 Pythium vanterpoolii
GGCCCTGGACCAGGTGGAGCGTTCCCCGCAGGCCGAAGAGCGATGAGTTTCTCCGTGAGGACTCTCTCCATGATGGCTCTCTCACTCTCGGGGGTCTCTTGAGCCAGCTCGCGATGGCTAACGTATTCATGTGCCGTGCGCTGGCTACTGCTTGAGGCAGCAGTAGCAGCAGCGGATCGGTCTACATCCGGTGAGGCAATGAGCCGCTAGGCGGCCTGGTTTCTTACTAGTACTGGCGGCCGACCGACATGGATCCTTCTATCATGTGTGTGCGCTGCATCCCTGTACACTGTGCGCGGATGGCGATTTTCCACAGACTGTATATATACAAGGGAGCCTGTACAGCTCGTATCAATCTGATGTATTCCCTCCATGCCGTCCTAGGCGACGCACACCGTGAGCTCGCCGCCACCGTCGGCGCTGGCCGTGGCGCACGCGCGGCCGACCACGAGCCCGGCAAAACGCACGTCCACGCCCTGCGCGTCCTCCTGGAACTGCACCAGCTCGGACACGACCGCGTCCGTGCAGCCGCGGCAGCGCGCGCTCCACGTTTCTGTGGCCACGAAAACCTCGGCCACGCGCTCGCCCACGACCACGCTGGGCGGCGCCGCGTCGCGCGCGAGCTGCACGCGCAGGCCGCGCGGCTCGAGCGCGGCGCTGCCGCCCGGCGCGACCACGCACGTGGCGCCGCGCTCCGGGTGCGAAAAGTCGGTCTGCAGACACAGCGCTGCGTCGCTCACGTTGCGCCACATGCGGCCGTCCACGAGCACGGGCAGCGCATTCGGCGTCGTGTCCCCTCGGCTGCGGCCCACGACGTAGGACGTGACCGCCGTGTCATCACCAAACGCCACGACGCGGCCGTGCGGCGCTCGCCCGTCGTACAGCTCGCGGTACTCGTCCGGGAGGTCCTCGAGCTGCACGCACATGCACTGCGCGTCCACGGGCGTCGGTGTGCAGTACGCAAAGTGGTCGGCGTCGCCCGCCACGGGGCACTCGGTCGCGTCCGCGCGCATGCGCTCGGCAAAAAAGCCGCGCAGGATGCGCTCCACTTTGTAGGCGGCGAACGTGGCCGCGAGGTGACTCTGCAGCGACGCGCCCGCCGGCTTGGAGCGTACGACGTGGTGCGCCACGCGGCGTGCGTCGGCCGCGAGCGTGCTCCACATGACCAGCGCGTCGTACGCCTGCGTCGTGGGTGGTGGCGGCGCTTCGTCGTCGCCGTCGTCCTCCTCCGCCGTCTCCGTCGCGTAAAAGCCCGGCACGACGCTCCAGCCGCGCTCCTCGCGGTCCGCGTGCGTGGGCATGCTTGTCCAGTAGGCGTCCGTGGCGTTGGCGAACGCGCCGGCGCGCGCTACGTACACCTTGAAGAACGCAAAGTCGTCGGTCGCGGCGCCCAGCAGCGTGTGCAGCCCGGCGCTGAGCGCCTCGGCCATGGCCACGCGGTCCGACTGCCCACGCGGCAGCGAGGCGCCGACGCTGGCCACGAGCCGCGGCAGCTCGGTCGCGAGCAGCACGGGTGGCGTCCAGAAGCGTGAGGTCGCCAGTCCAGTGCCGGTGCCGGGGCAGTACTCGACGTTGGACAGTCGCGGGTGGCGCTCGCACACGACGCGCTTCTCGCGCGCCGGGCGCCCCAGCTTGAACGAGAGCACGCGGAACATGTACACGGTGCGCAGCTCGTCCATGACGCAGTTGGCGCACACAATGTAGTTGCCGGTGCCGCGCTGCGCGTCAAAGAACGTGACCTCGGGCACCGTGTCGCCGATCGCAAGCGCGCGGAACATGGCCTCGGACACGGCGCTGCCCGCTGGCAGAAAAGTGGAGGAGCCGTTGAGCGCCGCGTTCGGCACGACGTCGTACACGCGCGCGTCGCTGGCCACGCAGCGCGTGAGCTGCGGCGGCGGCTGGTGCGCGTCGCCCGTCGCGAGCCGCGCCGCGTGCACCGGCGGCTCGCTGCTCATGCACAGCGAGAAGCGCACGCGGTTTTCTGGGATGCCACGCATCTCATTGGGCGCGAGCGCCGCGTCCGACGCACTCGCGCGCGACTGGCGCCGCGCGGTCGTGACAAACTCGCTGCGCGGGTCGCTCATCAACTCGAACGCCGTGAACAGCGCCACGTCCGTGGGCACGAGCGACGCGTTCGCCATGTGCTCGGCGTTCGGCGCCGCCGGCACGCCCTCGAGCTGCACGCAGTGGCACGCGCGCGCGCGCTGCCAGCAGAACGGGTAGTGCGAGCCCGAGATCGCCCACGGGCACGCGTCGTCCACTGCGGCCACACGCGCGACCGCACGCACGAGCCCGGCATCCCAGTACGGCTGCCACGGCGTTCCCGTGAACGCCGCCGAGAGCGACGCCTCGGTGAGCGGCGCGTCGGCCGGCAGCTCGGTTGCCTGCAGGCGCTCGCGCAGCTCGGGCGGTAGCTCCTTGCGCGTGTTGCTCCAGAGCACGACGAGATCGTCCCGCACGCGGCTGGCGCCGTACCGGTTCAGACCCAGCATGGCGCCGCGGGGCTCGAGCGTCCAGAGCTGTAGCTGCACAGTGTCGGGTGTGTTGATCACAGTGACAGCCGTGAAGGCGTCGACCTGCTGCTGCAGGCGGAACCGCAGCGGCTCGATGGCCGCGAGCGCGAACGCGCCGTCGCTATTCCAGAGCGCGCGCTCCTGCGTGAGCGCGCCCGTGAGCCGCGCGGCCGTGTAGTGCTCCTTGAGGAAGAAGCGCGGCACGTTCTCCTCGACGTTGACAACGTGGAGCCCCACGACGCCATCCACCACGACGTCCCACGAGGACGCGAGCCGCAAGAACGCGTCGTCGTCGAGGCTCTTCTGCAGGCGCGCGCAGACGAGCGAGAGGCGCTGCGTGTTGTACGCCGCCACGAGCAGCTGGTTGCCAAACTGCTCGTAGCTCTTGGTGCTGTAGTCGAATTGCGCGACCTGCTGCGCGAGCCGGTCGGCACTCGTGGTCACGGCGATGAGGTTCGTGAACGTGCGGAAGAGGTCGTCCATGTTGGCGTATGTGGTGCAGGCCGCCAGCAGGTCGTTGCGGTACACGGGCGCGAGCCCGCTCTCGACGTACTTGGTGAACACGTAGTTGAGCTTCTTGTAGCTCAGCAGCAGCCGGTCCAGGTTGCTCGCGAACAGCGCCTTGCGCAGCGCCTCCGGGTAGCTGCCCACGGCGCTGAGGATCTCGTTGGACGTGTGCTGGATGGACGCGAGGAACGCGAGCATCTTGTCGAGCTGCTTCTGCGCGCTCGCAAACTGCGTCTCGAGCAGCACGATCTGCCCTTGTAGCACGTTCACGTTCGCGGCGATCGCGCGCAGCTGCGTCGCCAGCGCGCCCTCCACCGCGTCGATCTCGTCCAGCAGCGCACTGGTCGTCGCGCGCGCGGCCGCGACCACGAGGTTCGTGGCACCCGCCACCAGCGCCTGCGTCTGCAGTTGGTTCTGGTAAAACTCTTGCCGCATCGCGCCGCGCAGCTGCTCGTTGCGCTGCGCGATGACGTTGCCGAGCGCGCCGATTTGGCCCATGGTCTGCGCGTGCACGGCGCTGATGGATCCCGAGAGCTGTCCGAGGGCGCCCATGGTGCGCTCCGTGACGCGGTCCAGCACGCCCTTGACCACGCGCCGCGTCTCGGCGGCTGACACCGAGATCTGGCTCTTGAGCCCGCTCAGGTCGTTCGAGATGCTGGCCTGTACGTCGCTGATGGTAGAGGAGGCGGCCGAGAAGCCGGCCGAGACGGTCTTTCCCAACACGTCCACGTTGCCGTCAATCTCGTTGTACTTGCTCATCTCCTCCTCGTGCCACGTCGTCATCGAGTCGCCGAGCGTCGTGAGCCCGTCCATCTCCTGGGGAAAGTACCGGTCTATCTTGTTGGTGAAGCCCTTGATCTTGCCCACTTCGACGGCGTTCGTCTTGATCACGTAGTCCTCGATGCCGTCCATGATGCCGACCTGCGTCGCCGTGGACTTGTCCAGCAGCGCAAAGCCCAGCAGCGGGCCCGTGAGGATCGCCGGGTCGCGCGCGCCCAGCGTCTTGGCGAGGTCCGAGGCCGCGAACGAGCCCGCGAGATCCGTGGCCGCGCGCTTGTCGTTGGTGATGCCGTTAAAGTACGCGGCGGCCGCGCCGTCCGCGATCGAACCGGTCGAGCCCGCCGGGTTGGCCACATCCACGTCGCCGTACGCGCTGTCGATGACGCCCTGGTTCTCCGGCGTCAGGTGCACCTCGGCGGCGGTCGCTTGCGCGGGCTTGTACTCCTTGCCGTGCACCAGCACGACGTCGACGCCCGTGCACACGGGCCGCAGTCGGTCCACGGTGCTCCCCACGTCGTTGTGGTCGTACGCGTTCTTGATCATCGAGATGCGCGGCAGCACGGCAAAGCCAAAGCGCTCGTCTTTCGGGAACGCGTTGTACTTGGCCTCGACGCGCGTGAGCTCGTCCTGGGCCGGGTGTTTGATCTGGACCTTCTCGATCGCGGGCGCGGTCTTGGTCTCCCACAGCACGATCACGCGCTCCTTCTCGTCCACGCGCAGGCCTTGGCTCACGTCCTCGACCGCGTCCACGCGGCGCTTGATGCCGCACGTCTCGTCGCCGTGCTGCGCGTCGTGCTCAGACCAGGTCACAAGGTCCATGTTGAGCCACTCGAAGTTTTTCTGGGCCTTGAGCAGCGCGGCGTGGCGGTCCGACTCGCTCTCGCTCGCGATCGTGGCGGTCACGTTCGCGATCGTCACGCTGCCCTTGTCGTCCTCGCCCGCGCCCATCAACTTGAGGCGGACGTCGTTCATGTCGTTCTGGAAGCCGGCCGTGGTCTTGCTGATGTCCGACGTGCGCTGCTTGGCGATCGCCTCGCGGCTCGCCTTGCTCACCACCAGCGCCGTGCACATCATGGCGTTGCGGAACGCCAGCACCATGGACGTCACGTAGATGAGACCCTCTTTCTCCACGCAGGTGGCGGACGCGAGGCAGACCATGCGCACAGCCTGGCGGTACATGTCGGCGCGCGCCACGAGCTGCTCAAAGATCGTCACGGGCGCGTACGGGTGCTCGCACAGCTGGCCGGCGTCCGACTGGAGGTCCGTGACCTGCGTGTAGAACGCATCCACGAGGCCCTGGTTGTCCGCGAGCTGCTTTTTCTGGATCACGTACTCGATTTTGTTCTGAGTCTGCTCGACCAAGAGTGCGACTTCGCCCGCGAGCGCCAGCTGCTTAGTCGTGATAATGGTCCAGACGTCGCTGAAGCCCGTCTCCATGGCCGCCAGCGCCGGGCTCAGCACCATGCCCACCATCGACAGCATGTTGGAGTTGAGCATGTCCATAAAGTTGGACAGCGACGACAGCGGGATGCCGAATTGAAACGCTCCGTGCGTCATGTTGGAGATGCTCGCCACGCCGTCGTCGCCCAGGGGCGAGTAGGACGCTGCGAGGCGGCGAGCGGCGGTCGAGCCGTTGAGACGCAAACACGCGTGCGCACCCGAGCACACGAGCGTGGCCCACGTATCGTCGAGTGCTGGAGTCGCGACGGCGGTGGCGTCCACTTCCACCCAGGGGCCTTGCGCCGCGGGCGCCACGAACGGGTAGCCAGCCACGGCGTCGGGCGACGCGGCAAAGATGCGCAACGGCAAGCGCTCGTCATCTCCCGTGAGCACTTGGATGCCGTCTCCGTGGATGCCGCGCGCCACGCCATACAGGAGCGCGAGCGCCGCCACGGCGCGAAGCTGGGCACCGAACATGGTCTGCCGCGAACGAACGGCACTTGAGCTCTGGACCTGGCGCAACGTTGGCCCGCGCGAAGGTTTGTGTCCTGCAATACATGTAAAAGGCGACGGCCGGGTATTTTTCCCCGCGCTGGATGGACAGGGCCGACTCACGCCATCCGCACCCTAGGCCTGTTCACGTCCCGCAGGAAGGGAGATGAGCAGCCGCATCCTGTGACCTCGAACTGCGCAAGCACAGGCGCGTGTCTTTGTGTACAAACGACTCGCATAGAGCGCGTCACACAGACAGGCTGTATGAGGTGAGCAATGCCCGCAAAAGTGGCGCAGTGTAGCGGCGAGCGAGTGACACTCTCGCGTGACCGCCGGAGCCTGGCGACAGTAGCAGGCCACCTGAGGAATTATTTGATCTACAACAACAATTATATTATTCTAGGCTCTCGCTCCTGTGGCTGCCCTCCCGCCGTGCTCTCGGAAATGTGCTGCCGATCCTGCTCTTTAATAGCGGTTGCCGCGGCGCCTGACCCCGCTGATGAGGCGTCCGTCGCCTCGTACTGTACGATTATACAATCTATTCGCTAGGATACGCTGGTCAGCTGACTGCCATGTATACACAGCGCAGAAGCAGAATGCCACGGGAAATCTCCATTACGAGTATAGTGGGAATGACACTACCTTTACAGTTTAATTGGAGGTGCGATTGCAGTGCTACCACGCGCCTCAGACCGATCCTGGCGCCACCACGGCAGCCGCACCAGTCGCACCGTCGGCCGCAATGGCGTCGAATCCCATCGATGTGGGCGGCGCGGGCACCATCGAGGGCGTCACCTGGGCGAACGTGATCGTGCCCGCGTCGTTGGCCACCACCAGGCCTCCTCGGGACCCACTTCCGCGCAGGCTGCCGGGAAGCACTTTCCCCGCACTGCTGCTGCCACCTCTTCCGCTGCTCACGTCGACGCTGGAGATGGCCGTCGCCGGGCCGTCGGGGCAGAACACGAGCTGGAAAGACTGCCCTGGACCGCACAGCTTGTACTTGTCGACGCTGTCGGCGGGGAAGAGGAAGCCGTCGCGGCAGCGCGTCGCATCGTCCGCACCGCATGTGATGGGCGCGCAGCGATCTCTCAACGCGGTGGTCGCAGCGGGCTCGGGCACGATCTGCACGGGCACGTTGAACCCGCGCTGGCCGCGCGCTTCGTCGCGACAGGTCTCAAAGCTAGAGCAGTACAACGCCTACGCAGTGCCGTGAGCCGGCGGTCGCGATGCCACGCATAGCAAAAAACGCACCTGCGGGGGAATGATGCTCACGTCGTAGCTCGAGCCGCGAACGGGATCGAAGCGCAGCGAGACGACTGTGCAGTGTCAGACAGCATCGTTGGGTGACTACTCGCAAAGCAGCGAAGAGGGGAGCGAGCGTACAGTACCGGTGGCCTCCGCGCTGTCGCCGTGGCGGTAGTAGTTGTAGCCCGAGACGTTGGCGCTGGTCCACACCGCGCCGCTCTCGATCGCCGTCGGCGCGCGCGGCTCGTGGTCGGCGAGATTGTAGAGCGCGATCGGGAACGCGCACTTGTTGGCAAAGCGGACGTTGTTGGCGGCGACGGTCGCCACTGCGGCGGCGGCCCACACAGCTACGGCTACAGCCGCGGCTCGCTGCGCACGCGTCGTCGAGACCATGGCTCGAAGAAAGAAATGAGTGCGTGGGAAGCCGAGTCTCATGAGAGGTACCGGGTTCAGCGGTTCTCCAGTCCCGCCCCTCCCACCATCCCGGCAGCGCCAGTCCTGGCTGTGTAACATCCTACTTACTGATCTCTTCCCGCCGGTTTTGTTTTATCCATGTCGGCATAGCCAGGCGCGTCACCTAAACATGAAGGCACGGCACTAGCTTTCGCGCACAAAAGTTAATACCCCTCGTGGGTAATATCTGAAGTCGCGCGCGTGGGGAGCGAGCCTCTCGACCCACGAACCACGAACCACTCGGAGGCATTTGCACTTTGGCGTGAGATGCGAGTGCGCACTGCTCTCCTGCTGGCGGCCGCGTCGTCGGCGGCGCTGGCGCGCGCAACGTCGTTCGAGAACGTCGGGGAGCCGCTCGTTAAAGTGACGGCGGCGAGCGCGCGCGGCGGCGGCGGCGCGACCGTCCAAGTCGTCCACGCGTGGCTCACCGCGCACGAGTTGCCCGCGCAAGACCCAGCCAAGGGGTACCCGTTCGCGCCGCCGCCGTCGCTCGGTCCGTGGGCGCACGTGCCGCCATCCAGCGAGAGCGCCGCGTGGATCGCGCTGGTGCGCGCCAGCGCCAGCGAGAGCGCCAGCGACAGCAACTCGACGGCTGGGGCTGGCCACCGCCGCCTGGCCGACAGCAACAGCAGCGCCGAGGCGGCCGCAAATGCGCTCATCCAGCCGCCGTCAGACGCGAAAGAGATCGTCGGCAAACTGAACACGGTAGCCGTGGTGCAGACGGTGCAGGCGCTGGCCGACTTTGCTGGCGTGGCGGCCACGGGCTTTGCCGCGCCGGCGCTCGTCGTGTTCAGCATTGCGCTCGGGTTCCTCATCTCCTGGCTGCAGAAGAAGGCTGTGATCGGGTTCATCAACGCCGTCGCGACCGCGTACCAGCGCATCGCGGCCGCCGCCGCCAAAGCGGAGAGCCAGGTGCCGAGCCTCGTGGACGTCTCGCTCATCCAGCAGCGCTTCGCGCGCATCTCGGGCATCGCCGCCAATCTCGACGCGGCGGTCGTGGCCAACAAGGAGAGCGGCTTGTCGGCCATCACGGCCTCGTGGACCAACGTGTGCAAGGCGCGGGACTACAGTACCGACTATCAGGTCCTCACGACCAGCGTGCATGAGATTGCGGGCAAGTTCGATGCCGTGGTCGGGTACAAGGTGAAAAAGTTTGTGCAGCTGGCCACGAGTTACGGCGTGGCCTACCTAAAGGGCTACCAGGCGTACACGCGGTGCATGGTCACCATGGTGAGTGACAGGGCCACGCTACAGCGCATCTTCTCGGAAGACGTCGCGGAGCGGACCAAGATGCGCCAAAATCTGTACGCAATGGCAGCCGCCGCCGACGCCGTGGCCAAAAAGTTCAATGCCACGACGCTCGCGTCGGTCGTGGAGGGCGCCATCTCCGCTGGCCAGCTCCCGGCGCAGCGGCTCGCGGACAATTTCGACTCGGTCGCATTCACCGTGCGCGACCACAACGGCAAGTGCGCGAGCGGCGGCGACAACCTAGTGTTCGACATCAACTGCGGCGTGTGGGCGGTGCACTCGGGACACACGTGCTACGTCGTGGCGTGGAGCCAGAGCAGCAAGAACATCAAGACCGAGCGCGGGAACCAGGGCGAGTACAACACGTACAAGAACAGCCCGCAGCGCTGCGGCTTCTACGCGGAAGACGTCAACTGCGGGTTCGACGACAAAAGCTGCTACCGCCGGACGCTGGACGCGTGGTCCGTGTACGCGTACGGCGACAAGTACGTCGCGTACACGGAGAGGACGGAGCCGATCACGTCGGCCGGCAACCTGGCCAGCGTCACGGAGATCGTGGGCAGCGCCGGCGGCGGCAGCGCGGCCACGGGCCTGCAGGAGCTGCTCACGAGCGCGCAGAACGACTCGCTGACGCTGCGCGACGCGATGGCGAGCGGCGAGGTGCAGGGCATCATGGCGGCGATCAAGAGCGAGGACCCGGTACTGTACGTGTCGCTGTCACTGCCCATGGACACGGTGCTGGACAACCACGAGCAGTACATGGCGGCCATCGACAGCTCCGTGAGCGACGTGAACGCGTACCACGGCGTGCTTATAGACTCGCTGCGTACGCTCGGGGACGACATTGACACGACCGGCGGCGAGCAGCTGCGCGCCATGCAGCTGCTGCAGTCGCAGACCACGGCGCAGCACAACACGCAGATGTCGGGCATCCGCAACCTCGACAGCAGCCTCACCAAGCTCTCGAGCTCACTGGACGCCGGCTTCTCGGCGACGCGCAGCGACATTGCCGCGATCCAGCAGGACACGGCGGCCAAGCTGCAGGGCTTGCTGGGCACCGTGAGCTCTGTCGGCGCCAAGACGCGCAGCGACGTCAAGAGCGTGCTGGACCAGGCGTCGCAGCTCACGACGCAGCGGCTCTCGACGCTGTCCTCGCTCATCGCCGAGACCAACGGGGCGCAGCTGCGCGGCATCGGCCAGCTGGGCGACACGATCCAGGAGACGCAGCGCCAGACGCGCGACGCCATCGCGAGCGAGTTTACTGCGCGCCAGAGCCAGCTGCGCGAGCGCGTCATCGCGACGACCTACCAGATCGCGAGCTCGTCGCGCATGACCGTGGACGCGCTTTTGGACGTGACCGACGCCATGCGCACCGAGCTGGGGCGCCAGATCCAGCTCGTGAGCGAGCAGCTCTCGGTCATCGACGGCCGCGTGACCAAAATCTCGGACGGGCTCGCGCACCTCGACAAGCAGCTCAACGAGATCGTGCAGCTCATCTACCGCCTGAACGTGCAGCTCGCCGGCATCTACCGCACGATTAATGACCTGCCGAACGCGCTGCGCCACGAACTGCGCGTCGCACGCGCCGAGGGGTACCTGCGCCGCGCGGCGCACCTCAGCGGCGCCTACACGAACTACCTCAAGCACAACATGGGCCAGCTGCAGGGCGCCGAGTTCGTGCGCGCGTGCGACGTGAACGGCTACTACGTGCTGTACCAGAACCTGCTGGCCGAGGTGAAGCCGGCGGCGCTTGAGCCGGAGCTGCGCGCGTTTGCCTACAGCCGCGCCGACTACGAGCGCTTTGGCGCGACCGTGCTTGGCGCCGCGTACCACCAGCGCTTCATGCTCGTGCCGTGCGCCAACATGAAGAGCCTGCGCGACCTCGGCACGGTCGCGATGGACGACGACGCCGCGCGCCAGTTTGGCGTGGATCTGCTGGACGCCATGTGGATCTTCCGCGCCAACGTCGAGGAAAACATCCCGCACTTTTTTCTTGGCGCGTACGCCGCGGCCGCGCGCCTGGGCGACTACCTGCTCGAGGCGCGGCAGCGCTGGGCCGACACGAACAACTTTGACCGGCGCGCGCTCGAGCCC